>JAHLGO010000126.1:2572888-2632045 GCA_020615895.1 Ceriops decandra
TTTTTTTATAAAATAAAATACACTTAAATGTAAGTTATTACTAAACTTAAATAGTATTTCTTTTAAAATTACTTTTTATTTGTCTATAATATTTTTACAATAATATTACAAGCAATAGGGCTTTTAATAAAATAAAAGAAAAATCAAGAGAATAAAAAGAAAATTTGTATATGTTAAATAAATATCGAACTCTAAATATTTATAGAAGTAAGGATGATTTTTAATTAAAATTATATTTAATTCAACGATTAGGAATATTCATTAAATATTTATGAGTTTAAATCTTAAAAAGTACAATTATTTTTCTATCATTTATTATAAAATAACACATAAAATAATTATTTATTAACTCATAAGCAATTACTTCTTAGTCCATTAATCATAACCTTTAAGTTACAACTTAGAGGTATTAAGTTAAAAATTTAAATGATACAATTTTTAATTTTTATTTTTATTTTGAAAACTCTTGTAGTTTAAAAGTGCTCTCACATTGTCATCTTTTGATGGTAGAAATATTAATTTATGCAATAAAATAAAGGACCATTGAAAGTTCCAATTTATAATGATGAATTATGAAGGATCCTTTTAACAACAGCCACGTCTGAAGTAGAGGTTAAGGGCCCAGGGTGCCTGAGTAAAACAATAATAAATATGATTCCTAAAGTCCAAAATGATTTGAATTTTATTAGAAGTCTATAGGAATTTAACATGTCCTTGTGATGTATTATTTGGTAAATAAATATTTGTTTTAGATACAATTACTTGACTAATAATTGTACATTATATATTTACTTTAAGAAAAACATACAAACATATTTTTGCATGTATATGCTTACATTTATTTATTAATATTGCTATTAATTGCACATTTTAATTGGTATATGAATTATTACTATTGTTATTGTTTTGTTACGGTCAATTAACCATCAAGTATATTGTTAAGATTATTCAATATATTGTCACATTACTTTAAGAATGAAAGAAAAAAATAATATATAAAAAGTAAAGATTTTTAAATTTAATATTTAAAATTTTAAATTGATATATAATATTGAATTTATCATTTTATTTTTTATTTGAACTTTACTTTTCCAAGTATAGTAATAAACACTTGGTGCCTTCAAGAAAAATAAATTGACATTTAACAAAAAAAATTGTTGAGATTTTAAATATAAGATAATAAATAAATAAATAATCTCATATTGAAAAGGAGATGATAATAAATAATTGATAATTATAAATAATTCATAAATTTAATTTTAAGTTAAAATATAACCATCAACTAACCAATTTATTGTTTCTAATTGTGTCAAATTTACAAATTTTTTACTTAAAAAATTATGCATTATTGGAAACATGAAAAGGGACTTATAAACACTTATAGATTAAATTCTTTTTAATTTAAATATGATATCAAATTTACAAATTTATTATTTATTTAAATTCTACTCTTTTTTTTTTTTAAAATTAAACTCACTTTCCCCTAAAGGTCATCCATCTCCATGCCCAAATAACTAATTACACATTTTCTTGCCATCAACTTTACCTAGGGTCAACAAAAGAAGTTTAGGTTGGCTACCCAATCATTGATTCATGTTGTCACTCCATTCATCGTCTAGTTAAGCTTTGTGGGTGTCAATGAATGTTTTAGTCTAACCTCCGGTAGACTTTGTCTATTGTTTGTATCCGCATTAGACTTGGTCTATAATTTAATTAAGGCAATGGATTTCCATAGTGAATTGCTCTCTTTGCGCCAGCTGTCGCCATTTGGGAGCTTTCCACCTGTTCAACTCAACTTTTGCTGTTTGTCGTCTCTCCAATGCTCCGTCAGTCTCCCTCACTCTCAAACAGAGTCGGGTGAAGGTTGTTGTATATATTATATTCAAAGCATACCGACCACTGAGGCATGGTACTCGACAACTTCATCTGCCAGCCAAAATCTTGACATTGCTTTCCCAACTCAGCTGCATAAAGGAGGAAGAATGGCATACGGCATACCTTTCTCTCATTCCCATCCTGCACTAAAAACTAATATGCTGGGAATGGAATCCAGTCCTCCACTTTTAGACCATTTTGGAGCTCTTTTGCCAGGAAATTTAACTCAACGAAATGATCCCCAGAATGAAGTTGCCATGGAGGGATGCCGACTCCCATTGATAGACCTCAGTGGTCTCAACAGCCACGATCCAAGGACACAACAAACCTGCAGTTCAGCTATTTACAAGGCATCATCAGAGTGGGGATTCTTTCAAGTTGTGAACCACGGGATAAGCCCTGAGCTAGTTAAGAAGATGACAAAGGAGCAAATGAGGTTGTTTCAGACACCCTTTGAGAGGAAGGCCACGTGTGGAGTACTGAACAACTCATACAGATGGGGAACACCATCTGCTACATGTCCAAAGCAATTCTCCTGGTCTGAGGCTTTCCATATTCCTCTTTCAAAACTCTCCGATGATGCTTGCTATGGGGAATTCACCACTTTAGGGTAACATTCTTTTCCAGCATCATATGACTTTGTCTGGTCTCCACTTCCCCAGAAAAGATGTAATTTCCATTGTCAATATTTAAATATTGTATGGCATAATTAAATATTTATGTGGCTAGAAAAACAAATAATTGGAAATTGGTAAGTATGATGTTAATTAATTTAGCATGCAATCACATGGTAAAGCTGGTAAGCCAAATACTCTCTCTCCATACTTATATCTCAGTAAACATACTAATTGGATGATAACTTACTTGTGTTTACAGGCAAGAGATAACACAATTTGCAGCGGCAATGTCAAAGCTGGCAATGCAGCTTGCCCGGGTTCTAGTGGAAAACTTGGGCCATCCAGGAGAAACTTTTGACAGCATTTGCAATGAAGGAACTGGCTTCCTTCGGTTAAATCGCTACCCAGCCTGCCCACTATCTCTGGACATTTTTGGCCTAGTGCCCCACACTGACAGTGATTTTCTTACCATCCTTTATCAAGATGAAGTTGGCGGACTTCAACTCATGAAGGACTCCGAGTGGGTGGCTATAAAACCTAATCAAGATGCTCTTATCATCAACATTGGCGATCTCTTCCAGGTAGAATCAATCATAGGCTAATGCAAAAGAAGAATACCAACTCATAGACCAATAAGCTTCATTCTCTATGCGAACTGAGGAAAACATTGACATATCTAGTATTCTTCTGGCCCTCCCTCACTCCCAAAAATAATGTGGTGACAGACAATTACTGATGACAATAAAGAAATTGCATAATCATTCATGTTACCAATTCATCCTAGGCAGTTCATTTTGTTATTTCTTTAACTCAATTTTTTGTTTTTGTGCAGTAAGCCCAAAAAAACCTTTAACAAATGACATGGACATCTAATTATTTGCTACCTTATGTTTTTATATTGCCGCCTTCATGTTCTTTCCCACCCTACTCATCTTCTCTCCCTACTTATGTTTTTGTAGATCGATGAAAAAGCTAGGTAACTAGAAAGACAAGTTTTGCAAGAGGCCAACCTATCCTAATACCAAAGGAGGCCACAAAAAGGAAACAGATTGCAAACTAGAAACAATGCTGTCCTCTCTCTCTCTCTCTCCCCTTCCTTGTCTACTATTGCCTACAAAAATGGCATGAGACTAAAAGAGGACTGGATTACAATTTCATGAAGAATTCTTCAAGCTTGACCTGCAAAACAATGTTCTACCTGTCCTACACCTCAACCTTGCATGTTCCAAGGGTATATGTCATAAGGAATTTTAATCTTCCCAAGCCGAGAACATGATAGACAGATAGACATCTATATTTTATGCAAAGAACATACAAATCCCTGGGTAACTCTGATGTGATTCAGCCCAAGTATATACAATTAACATGTGTTTTAAACTAGTATGACTAACCTTTATTTTGATGTTTTCTTCCCCTAATGTAATTTATGAATAGGCTTGGAGCAATGGCATTTATAGGAGCATTGAGCACAAGGTGATGACTAATGCAAACAAAGAAAGATACTCAATTGCCTATTTCCTTTGCCCTGCACATGAGACATTGATAGGGAGCTATAGAGAGCCTTCTATGTATGGAAAATTCACATTTGGAGAATACAGGAGACAAGTTCAAGAAGATGTTAAGAAATGTGGCCATAAAATTGGACTTCCAAGATTTCTACATTAAAAGTACGGATCAACTAAGCAGAAAGACAAAGCACTTCTGGGTGTGCATGTTCAACATAAGAAATCACAAGATCAAATGCAGGTTAGAGCCAACCACAGGAGGAAAAAAGCAACCAGTTTGAACAAAATCATATAGCCATCTGGTTGAAAACATCCCACATTCAGCAACCATGACATGCATTCCTATTAATTTGAGTATGGCTTAACAAGCAAAAGATAGACAAACCAAAACACATGCATGACAATACCCCATAATTATTAAATTGTACCTTAAAGCTATGTAAGGGTTTTGCAATAATGATAAATAAGTAAACAAATATCTCATTTCATCTTCCCTTTTGGCATTGAGAGAGAGAGAGAGAGAGAAGATAGAAATGGATGAGAAGGCGAAGAAGAAGAATAAGGAAACAAAAAAAAAAAAAAAAGAAGAAGAGGAACTACAGACCTCTCAATCCACAAATTCATCTGTGTAAAGCACAAAATCTTCAATAGAATAACCAAACTATGGAAACAACCGATCAGATGGAGAGCCAAACTTCATGTATAAATTATCTCACCTTTTTCTTTTGATGAATACCTTATCCCATTCAAAAACATGTCTTGAACATTTATGGCTTGCAGCTTTAATGTCGATATAGACCTTAACAAAATTCAAAAGAGTAATCGAATCACCTTCTCTGTTCATCTTCCTTTAGTTGTCAGGAGAACCTTCTCGACCACTACTTCCAGATTCAACGAAAGGTGAAGATGATTAAGATGCACAATGAGTGTATCAACAGAAAGTCTGATAAAAGAGCCATTACACATTTCAAGGGATTGAACATGTGCAAATGTTTTTACATAGCATGTCTCACAAACTGCCACTTGTAGTGAAGATCAAGAATGATTGCAACAGCCGAGAATCATACCAAACAAACCCTAGTATTTATCAATCTTAGTTTTCATCTCCTTTGCATGTTAGTAATGTGAGCAAAGTGCATCAGTATCATTCGTGTGCTCTATTAACATGACTCAACACTCTAAATGGAAGTATAATACATATTTGCCATTGCATATACACGTCCAGAGAAAAAGTTGGTTGTCATAAAAGGGCTGTAAAAGCTCACAAATCTTGCTAACTTAATGCCACTCCTTGGGATCTATAAGCTCCCAATAAGCAAGACGCTAACTGTGCACCCTATGAAGCATCATGTAAGTTGAATTACATTTAGTAGGCACATGGCAACCACAATCCAAGTGAATGCTCCTAGTTGGCTCATTTTACACATTCAGCAAATCTTATCTCCCTTCCTTTTGAACCCATCAACATATCTAACACTCTATCAATCACCTGCAAACCCTCTTTTACAATTAGGTTTAAAACATGAGCAGAACAACGGACATGAGAATACGAACTGCTAAACACTGAATTCCCCTTGTCCGTCAAGTTTATCACACAAATATCTCTGTAAGAATTATTATCCAAAGTGACTGAAAAAAATTTTGTTGTTAATGCCTCCTCTGTCCATTAAGAAAAGCATAAACAGTCTATGCAAGTTAAATCCAGTGCGTGGGGGAAATTGATGAAAACATAACACACGTACTGTTTATAACGTCCACTCAGTTATCTATAACATTGAGAAGAAATGGCACACAACACAAATACCCTTCTTGGATGAGGCCCACATATCACTTTTTCAAGCATATACGTCTACCAGAAACACTTTCGTAGAGTGAAAAGAAAAGAAAAGAAAAGAAAACTTGCTTGAGATTCTCTTTTAAGTTTGACGGGGAAATTTCAAGCAATCTGTCTTTGCCTATGTATTCCTATAAGAAAAATATACTTCTCCTTGACTTGCTCTCTGAACCACCAAATCCTATTTCCCCAAGTCTTCAAAGGCAAACAAGCAAACATCTTTAGTACAAGTCTAAGAGGAAAAGTGATAGAAATAGAAAATCCATTAGCCTTCAGACTGCTACTTCCTTCCATGCAAGAGAGAGGCAAATTGTTGAAGACAATAACATTTGAATCAGTGGAAACCAATGGCGTCACCTAGGCTAACGCAGTTAAATCGAACTAAGAATATCAGGGGTTGCGGTGCTGACTGACTGGTGTTCACTCAAGCTGCACTTGCAACTTGCACTTGCACCTGCACCTTCACCTGCACCAGCACCAGCACCAGCACCTACCAATTGGGAGAGGAAAGTAGAGACTAGAAAGAAAGTGAGTGAGTGAGTGAGCTATGCACTGCACTGATTTTGGGCCTTTCCGCCATTTGAATGCTCCTAATTTTGTTGTGGTTCATTAACCATTAACACCACAATCTGTGGATCTAGCAGTCGTGATGGATCATAAATTCTTCCCGACGAATGGATCCGATGGCATAAACAATTATTATTTATTTGGGGTAAAATCATATAGGATTGCGATATGGTATATTTATAAATTACAATTTTTTTATTTCAAAAATAATTTTATGCAATTAATTAATTGAAAGTATCTCATTTATTATTTTTTTTGTCTCATTAAAGTTACAAAATTATTTATAATTTTATTTAGTTAATCACACTAAATAATTAGTAAAAATACTTAGCAATGTCATATTAAAAAAATAATGAGTTTAATACCAAACAAAATTGGGAATAATTATTTATTAGTTTATGTGAATATATGAATATAAAATATTATTTAACTATATTTTATGAAAGAGGATTAATATATAAATAAATTTACAACTTTATTCAACTTTCTCAAAGTAACAATTTGATATATATGCAATTTATTTTAACATATCTAATTTGTTATTAACTCATTCAAAAGAAAATTAAAAAACCTTGTAACATTAAGCTTGCATGCAAACTTTATTAACTTGGATTAAAAACAAAGTGATAAAAGTAACTATATAACATATTACATGACATTTCTTTTAAAAATATAATTAAATAAAATATAAAAACTTTAAAATTTCTCATTTTTTCCTTATTGTCTCTTTTTCACCTTTTTTTTTTTTTTTAGAAACCAATCAATAAAGAAACTTAATTTTAAGGCCAAAAGAATTTCAAGTTTCTTGATCTTACTAAAAATGTTAGCATTTAAAGACCTTATTGCTATAAATATTGAATCCTTGAACTTTTAAGAATTCAACAGACCTAAAAACATATGAGGATTCATATCATAAAATAGAAAAAAAAAAAAGGATTTGAGTCATAGTACAAGTAAAAAAAGAATAAGAAAATTTAGAATACATTAGCTTAATGAGAGAGAAAAGATAATTTTAATCTATTGACCTAACTTTTTCTATAACAAACGTTCCATCCTATGTAATTATAAATAGAATGTGTAATGTTTTTAAAAAGACTTCTAACATAATTGGGTAAAAAAAATAATAATAATAAAAGAAAATAATAAAAGGATGTTCCTTTAAGCTAAGAGTTCTTCACTTCTTTTTTATTATTATGTTTAGGTCTTAATAATTGTTATCTTTAACAAAGTTTGTTGAACCTATCTTTGATGACTAATGCTAGATTTGTTGTCAATAGCACTTCATATATTTGTCCTTGTTAATTTGATACTGTGAGTGCTGTTGAGATGTGTTTGCTGTAGTTACAAAATATTGATAACTGATTCATTTAAGGGTTAAGGAAAATAGCATTGGTAGAATGTGATGAGAATGAGGAAAGAAAACAAGGTCTAATTTAGGATGTTGCCAGCCTTACCTTGCACTGCCAAAAATGACGAGTTGATTTAGATTATTGGTGGTGTTTTGGCTATAAAGAAAGTACTAGTTACTGTAATTGACTATCTGTAAGATTGTCCTCTGTATGGAATGGATGAAATTTCTTTGACAAGACATATGTCATTGTTGCCTTTAGGATTGCATTTAGTAGTGGCATTGCAAGTCAATACTAACTATTGACCCTAAATTAAAGGAGTTGATGTTGATTGTTAACCTTAAATTCAAGTAGTTAATGCTGACCATTGACCATAAATTCAGAGAATCAATGTTGATCGTTTATTGTAGGGTAACCTTTGGGAATTAATGTTGATTGTTGATTATAGGACAATCCCAAACTCAAGGCTTATAAATATGTATGTAATTGCCAAAAAAAGAGCTAAGTCACAGTAGAAAAAGACAGAAAAAGTGCAAAGAACATGAGAGACAAGAGAAAACTGGTAGCAAAAAAAAGAACCTACAAAAGGAGGAACTTACAGAGGCAGAATAAGGAACTTACAAAGGCAGAAGGAAAGAACCTGCAGAAAGAGGAACTTATAGAGGCAGAAGGAGGAACCTGTAAGGGTAGAAGGAGAAACCTACAGAGGCAAAAGGAGGAACTTATAGAGACAAGACAAAACCAACAACAGAGAAAAGAACCTATAGAAGGAAGAACTTACAGAGGCAAAAGGAGAGAACCTATAAAAGGAGGAACCTATAGAGGTAGAAGGAGAAAACTATAGAGATAAGAGAGAACCGCTAGTAAAGAAGAGAACTTGCAAAAGGAAGAACCTACAAAAGATAACTGCAAAGGAGATAACTTGTAGTAGAGAAAACCTATAGAAGAGAGACAACAATAGTGGCAAAAAGAAGGAGAGAACTTGTAGAGGAAAGAACCTACAAATGAGAGAATCATTAAAAAAGAGAACTTGTAAAGTAGAGGAAAGAACCTATATAAGAGAGACAATATTAGTGGTAGAAAGAAAGAGAGATAATAGTAAGGACTGAAAGAAAAGGAAAGAACCTATAAAGGAAAGAATTAGTAAAATAGAGCAAAACCTGCAGAGGAGAGAATTGAGAGAGAAAGCTACAAAAACAAGGAAAAGAGTTATAAAAATAGGTAGAAAGAGCTATAAAAACAGGCAAAAAGAGTTGCAGAAACAAGTAGAAAGCAACTCGGTAGAGGTAGAGAGAAAGCTGTGAAACATGACAGAGAGAAAGTAGGGAGCACAACAAAGAAAAAGCTGTGAAACTAGCAATGAAAAAGGAGAGACTGACATAGCTTGAGCAAAGATCGATAGTGAAGAAGGAAAGAACAACAGAAAGAAAGGAAAATATCAATTTTTGGTAACAACAGCTTCTGCACATGAAGAGATCTTTCTCAGGAAAGTTTTTGTTATAATCTTTTTATAAACTTCTTAAAAAAGGGTAGGAAACCCTTAAAGTGATTGGGAGATCATTATAAGAAGTTAAGGAGTGATCCTTCCACATTAGTTAAAGAGAGATCCTTCCATAAAATTAGCTGTATCCCTTGATAACAAGAGTGGATTGTGTGATCTAGGAGTGATCCTATCACACCGTGGAAGTGACTCACACATTGTGGGTGAACTATATAAGAATTCTGTGTGTTCTCAGGTGCTTATGCTGACTTGACATTCATACAGTCATTTTCACATAAAAGAGTAAGATAAAATTAGATTATAGACTTTAACAGGTCACAAAGATTTAATCTAGACAGATTTGTAAAAAGTAAACATCTTACACTAATTCACCTATTCCTTTTCTCAATGTGAGACCTAAGAAGGTCTCTATCAATTGGTATTAGAGCGTGGTTCCTTTGTTGATCCATTCTGGTTAGATCTGAAAATTTTGTTATTACTATGAATTTTTACATTTATTATTGGTTAATATCATAGAGAGTATAAGTAGTGTTAACAACAAAGGTATTCATATGTTTGATAGGCAAAATTATCAATTATAGAAGGATAGAATACTCCCATATCTGTTGTCACTTGGTCTGGCTGTGTTCGAATCTGCTGTCAATGACTTCACTCATGTTGTTGAAGGTGCTGTTATGACACCTATTAATAAGAAGAATTTAAAGTATGATAAAAAGGTTAGAAATGCTCTATATGTCTCTTTATCAAATAAAGAATTCACCAAAGTGATGGTGTGTAATAAAATCAAACAAATTTGGGACAAATTAAAGAATATTTATAAAGGAGACAAGGTTGCAAAGGAAGCTAAGTTACAAATCTAGATGAGCAAATTTGAAGATATAAAGATGCTAAATGATGAATCTGTAAATGCCTTCTTTACAGAGTAAATGAAATCATATGCTCTATTCGAGGCTATAGAGAGGAGATTAGCGATGCTACTGTGGTAAGGAAGATACTTATAACCTTACCAGAAGCTTTTAATGCCAAAGTTTCCTTTATAGAAGATAGATATTTAAATAGGCTGCTCTTAGATGATTTACACAATATATTGGTGGCTTATGAAATGAGAATAGTCTTAATAAAGAAAGAAAAGAAGTCTAAGGTAGAGAATAAGTTGGCCTTCAAGAAAATAAAGAAATTAAATATTAAAGAACAATAAAAAGGATCTAATAGCAGTTCTGAAGTATAAGATGGTGATATTAAATTTGATAAAGACATGACACAAATTACCAAAACTATGAGGAAAGGAAAAGGGAAGTACAAGGGAAAATTATCGCTGAAGTGCTTTAGTTGTAGAGGTATTGGGTACTTTGTAGTGGATTGTACAAAGAGAAAAGAAGTAGATAGTAATGATAATGATAAGCTTGCCCCAAGGAGGAGAATAAAGAAATCTATCTATTATAAAGTTGGGAATTTAAGTACCAAATGGAAAAAAGACTCTTCAGATCTAAAAGAATAAATTTCTTGAGCAAGCTGGATGAAAAAGATTTTAAAGAAGAAGCTAATAATGATTCAGATGATGATACTACAGAAAATGTGTTGGTTGCACAGGTAAATGATAAAGAAGAATCCTCTTAAGTGATATAGAATTAGCTGAAAAGGAAGAGAAAGAAATGGTCTAATAACTTAAAAATGAATTGAGAGCTTGCATGCATAAAAACAGCAAGCTAAAAAAGGAGGTAAAAAATCTCAACTAAATAAAAATTCTCATGTTGATAAATCTAATCTCTAAGTGAAAGAAAATAAGTTTGAAGTAAAAGAGAACGAATACTTGAAAAGAATTAAAGTGTTGAATGTACTAAAAACAAAGTAAGGCAAAATACACAAAGATCTTGGCACTATAATGATTGTACAAGAGCAAAAAATGATGAATTTGCAAGCCAAGCTCCATAAGGTTAAATCTGAATCGGAAAAAGTATAAAGAAAGCTTTATATATGCTGTAGAAATGAGAGAAAAGTCTTTTTTAGCAAATGCTATCAAGGAGAATCTACTAAAAAGTTGGATAAGTGTTTAAGCAAACAAAGATCTCATTCCATGAGAAAGAAAGGACTTAACTATATTGAAAAGCCAAATGAGAGGGTAGAAGAGAAGAAGAAAATTATGTTTATACCTAAAAGCAAACATAATGACATTGTGAAGAAGAGAAACTAACCTAAGGTAAAATGGGTTAGGAAAGATATGATAAAAACTCTTATCCAAATGAGAGGTTATCAAAGACAGAAAGAAAGTTACCATAACAGGTGTTGAAGATAGAAGGATATGAACTTGTTAAAAGAAGAAAATTCAAATTTGAAAGATTTTACTGATGCTGTAGTAAGTATGAGTACAAAGCTAGTGTGTAGTAGAGTAATAGACCTATAATAAAAAGAAATGTAAGACAAAGTCTAAGGGGAGACTCTATCAAAAAATGAGATAGTCAAATTTTACTAAGAAATATATTTGATATATTAAAAGAAATCTGTAGAAGATGTAAAAAGGTTAGACATATTGTTGAGGAATGCTTGACATTGCTACCCAATCAAAGAATGTAAAGGAGAACATTATACTCCTATGTTTGGCTAAAGAAGAAGAAGACAAAGGAAAATGGCTATATGTGTGGAAGTAGCCTAAAAGCTTATAAGAAAGAAAAGTCATAAATCCTTAACAATTATTGCTTTTCACACATAATAGGAGATTTCAAAGTGCTAGAAGAAGTAGAAAAATATGATGGAGGGTCAATCACATTTGATAATGATGGTACCTTAAAGATTAAAGACGTTGATGCTGTTGAAATTGGTGTAGAAAAGCTGAAATCAGAGGAAGTGCTTTATATTGAAGGGCTAAAACACAATCTAATCAATATTAGTCAACTTTGTGATGATGGGAATGAAATTACTTTCAGTAAGAGTAACTGTATGGTAAAAAGATTAAGTGATGATGCTGTTTTTACAAAGGGAGAAAGAATAAATAGAAACTTATACCAAGTTTTCAGTAGCAAAAACACATGCTACATGAGCACCGAAGATGAAAATTTGTTATGGCATAGGAGCTTAGGACATCTTAGACAAAAGGGGTTGAACAAATTATTCAAAAATGAAGTTGTAAAAGATGTACCTAAGTTGAAAAGAGAAAAAAATATCATTTGTAGCACTTGTCAAAAAGGAAAGATGGTGAATGTTACCCACAAAAATATGGAAATTCAAACAAAAAAGCCATTAGAGCTCATTCATTTAGATATATTCACCAAATTTTTGTCAAAAGAGATGTTTCAAAAGTTAAGGTTGAATTTATGTGTTTAGCTACCCCCTAAAGGCTGAGATATGCCTCTAACTTTCCCTCCCTCTCCTTTTTCTGTTATCCTTTGGATTTTTTGTCAAAAGAGAGATATTTTGCATAAATCCAAAGAGAGTAATATTGATTAAAAAAGGGAGTAGCTTGATCAATCCAAAGGAGAAAATTAAATAAACAGGGAGAACAAGAAAAAAGGGTGAGTTAAATGTTGTTTCCAATTGGTATTATGCCCATATATAAAAGGGAACATGTATGTTTCAAGGGGAGCTATGAATGTCAAAAGCTGCTACTTGTACTTAATTACTGATTTTTGGATTTAATGTATTGCCAACAAATTCAAAGGGAAAGATTGTTGAGCCCATCTTTAATGTCTAATATTGGATTTGCTATTAACAGTATCTCACATATTTGTCCTTGTTGATTTGATGCTGTAAGTATCATTGAGATGTGTTTGCTATAGTTATAAAGTGTTGGCAGTTGATTCATTCAAAGGTTAAATAATATGGCATTGGTGGAATGTGATGAGAATGAGGAGAGAAAGCATGGCCGGAATCAAGGTGTTGTCATCCCCATCTTGCACTACCAAAAATGACGAGTTGATTCAAATTACTGGTGGTATTTTGGTTGTGATGTTTTGACTATAAAGAAAGCACTAGTTGTTATAACTAGCTATCTGTAAAATTGCTCTCCTTATGTCATGGATGAAATTTCTTTGACAAGACATGTGTCATTGCTGCCTCTAGGATTATGTTTAGTAATGCATTAGAAGTTAATGCTGATTGTTGACCCTAAATTCAAGGAGTCAATGTTGACCATTACTTCTAAATTTAAAGAGTCAATATTGATCATTGACCCTAAATTCAAGGAGTTAATATTGATGGTTGACCCTAAATTTAAGAAATCAATACTAATTGTTGATTATAAGGTAACCCATTAGGAATCAATGCTGATTGTAGGCAATCCTAAATTTTAAGCTTATAAGTACCTATATAACTACCAAAAAAGATCTAAGGCATGACAAAGAAAGACAAAAAAAAGTATAGAGAATGTGAGACACAAGAGAGAATTAGCAGTAGAGAAAAGAACCTACAGAAGGAGGAACCGATAGAGGCAAAAGAAGGAACTTGCAGAGGTAGGAGGAGAGAACCTACAAAAGGAGAAACTTGTAGAAGCGGAAGGAGAAACTTATAGAGGCAAAAAGAGGAACCTGTAAAGATAAAAGAGAATTGATAGTAGAGAAGAGAAACTTTTAAAAAAGGAGCCTGCAAAAGCAAAAAGAGAAACTTGTAGAAATAAGAGAGAATTGACAACAAAGAAGCAAACCGACAAAATAAGGAACTTATAGAGGTAGAAGGAGGAATATGTAGAATAAGGAATGTGTCAAAGTAGAAGGAGAAACTTGTAAAGGCAGAAAGAGGAATCTTCAGATGAGATAACCTATAGAGGAAAGAACTTGTAGAGGAGATAACCTACATAAGAGAGAACTTGCATAAGAGAGACAGCAGCAACGATAGAAAGAAAGAGAGAACCTATAAAGGAGATAATCTACAAAAGAGAGAACTTATAGAGGAGAGACAATAATAGTGGAAGAAAGAAGGAGAGAAAGTAGTAGCAGCAGAAAGAATGAGAGAACCTATAGACTAAAAAACCTACAGAAAAGAGAATCTATAAATGAAAGAACCTATAAAAGAGAGAACCTGCATAAGAGAAAACCTATAAAGAAGAGAACTTACAAAAAAGAGAACTTGTAAAGTAGAAAACCTATAGAGGAGACATCATTAATGGCAAAAAGAAAAAGAGATAATAGTAGTGGTAGAAAGAAAATAAGAGAACCTGCAGAGGAGAGAACCGATAAAGTAGAGCAAAACATAAAAAGGAGAGAACCAATAGAGAGAGCTATAGAGAAAGAGTTGCAAAAATAGGCAAAGAGAAACCCAGTAGAGGTAGAGAGAAAGTTATAAAACATGAAAGAGAAAGAGTAGAGAGCATATCAAAGAAAAAGCTGTAAAACCAGCAATGAAAATGGAGAGATCAGCAGAGCTTGAACAAAGACCGATAGTGAAAAAGAAGAGAACAATAAAAATAAAAAAGAAGATCAGTTTTCTATAACAGTAGCCTGTGTATATAGAGGGATTTTTCTCAAGAATATTTTTGTTATAATCTTTTTATAAACTTTTTGAAAAATGGTGGAAAACTCTTAGAGTGATCAAAAGATCATTGTAAGTAGTTAAAGAGTGATTCTTTTATAGTAGTTAAGGAGAGATCTTTCCACAACATTTGTTGTATCCCTTGATAACAAGAGTAGATCGTATGATCTAGGAATAATTCTATCACACTATGAACATAGCTCACATATCATGGGTGAACTATGTAAAAATTTTGTGTTCTCAAGTGTTTATGCTAGCTTGATATTCATACGACCATTCTTACATAAAGGAGCAAGATAAAATCAAATCATAAACATTAATAGGTCACAGAAGTTTAATCTAGACAAATTTATAAAAAGTAAACATCTCACATTGATTTACCTCATCTTTCTCTCAATGTGAGACCTAAAAAGGTTCTTATCAAAGTTCTTATTATCAAAAATTTACAAAATTAAAAAAATTATTTTATTTGGCATACTATAAAATTTTACTAATCACTAATTCACACTCTCTCACATTGTATATGATGAAATGTAATTGCAATTTTGGATATAAACAAAATAGAAAAAAAGGAAAGGGAAATAGAAAAATAAAAAAGTTAATTGTAAAAGAAAACAAATTGCAGTTTTTATTTTAAAAGAATAAAATGTATCAATTTATAGTTTATGTACAAAATGAATTACAAAACTTATGGTTAGAGAAAAAAAGTCTCTTGTCTATCATTGGCTTTTAAATTGATTAAATAGGTGTTGAAATAAGAACCTTCAATCATTAAGCCTTAACCATACATTCGACATCATTAAAACCTCTAAAAGGCTTTCCTTTTTTTCAACTTATAACTAATTGATGTGGTATCTATCCAATTATATATAATTAACTAAATACAAAATAAAAGGCCCATAATAATATATAGAACAAAAGGTAAAAATGTACATAAAAAAAGCCCATGACTATAACAAAAAAAGCACATAACCCATAAAACCCAAAAAAAAAAGACACCATACAACTCATTTCCAAGTTAATCCATCTACAGGGCTCACTAAGTCAAGCTATCATGTCTAAGGGAATTTAATAAGCTCAAAGTAAGCCTAAGACCCATCAAAATGATAAGAAGAAAGCATAAACCTTAATCATCACAAAAGAACAATGCTAAAGTGACAAATATGTTACCATAATTCATGACAATCAATCATATCTTACCAAGCAAAAAGCATGCAAGTGCAAAAGTTAAGGTGACATACATGTTACCTAATACATAACCACTAACCATGAGAAGCCTATATGGATATCAAGGATAGAGGGGTGCTTCTCAAGAGAAATAAATTTTGTACATTTTGAAAAAGCTATTAGAAGTTGAAGAAGTCTCTTTACAAATAAGTAAATTAATGTCAAAGTGAAGAGAGAATGTTAAATCAATGTATGTAAATAAGAGATTTTTTTTTTTTTTTGGTAAGGACACATAATCTCAAAAGAGAAATTTTCAATTTCAACTATTAACATTAAACATTCTTTTTGTATAAGGAACATCATAATATATACTAAAAAAGTGTGCATAAAATTAATAATTAGGAGAGTACATTTTTTTTCACATTTAATAAAAACTCTCCTCCCAACATTTAAGAAGACAATTAATGGACACAAGCTAGTTTCAAGTTAGCATTGATTAAAGAATGTATTTTTTGGATTTAGTATCCAATTTAAACAATTAAAAAAGCTTGATAAAAGTCCTCACAAATAAGTATCTAATTTGAGTAAGGGACATTTTTATGATCCTTAACTTTTCAACATTCCTACAATTTATATTCTTACAATTTTATTTACCATTATATCTTTTATTTTTCCCAAAAAGGTTAAGGAAAGTCCTTATAAATATGTATGAAATTTAAGTATAATACATTCTTTCATGTTCTTTGGCTTTTTAGTGATTTCTTACATTGTCATTTTAATTTTAAGAGCTTCTTTTTCTTATTATTGTTATTTGTGCTAATCTTTCTTGTCTTCTTATTCTTATATGTTCCTTCTTCATTGTCACATACATATACACATATACTATATTTTATTACATCCTTGTAATCCTAGTAACACATTCATAAATATTTGCACTAAGAAGTATAGGAAAAAGTACCAAAAACATAAAAGGTAAAAAAGGCACTTATCTTGGTGTTTTTGCTTTCACATTTATCTAAAGTCACTAATTTTGAATCCCCCCACATCAATCCAAAACCCTTTGCATCCAAAAACAAAAACAAAAATAGGTTGGTACACCCATTTATGTAAATATGAAATATGCATTATTCATTGAATGTTTTGATTAAAAAATGTGAGATTGTTAACATTATTAGTAAGAGTGATAGCTATAAATAAGAAGGTAAATGGGTCTAAGTCTATTATGTCATAATGTTGAGTCAAGTCCATTACAAGACTAACTTGTTAAGCTATTGAATAAAAGGTAATAAGTATGTTAAGGTGTCAATATTATCAAGGTCATGATTTCTTTATATTTCCTTTAATAACATTTGTTCGATTGTAATTGGAGAACTATATAATATTTCCTTAGTTTGTTGTAACAACTATAAAAGAGAAATACAATATTCCAAAATTCTCTCCTTTCACTCCTTTTCGTCTCTCTCATCTTTGTCTCTTACTTTATAACTCCTTCTTACAAGAAGGAACCTCTTATTGTTAAAACAATAAAAATTATAGTATCAAAGCAATCTAATTTTCTAAAGACTTATGGCATAATTATGTGTAAAGTTAAAGAAGTAGCAAAAGTGAACTTGACTTTAGCATAAGGAATAAAGGAATAATGGAAAAAAATGGCAAAACAAATTTGGAGTCTATAAGAATAAGTGCATTAATAATGTAATAAGTTTACCTAAATAATAGAGTTACTAAGCTCAAATATTATAAACCTTATTGATTATGGAAGAACTAAGGACCTAGTTATTATCTTAAGGGAGTTAAGGCATAATAAAATTAAAGATTGACAAGATTTATTTTTCTAAGCTTTCTAAGGTTAATCTTCCTCACTTTAAAGGTTTCAATCTTCAAAAATAAATTACCAAGTGCAATTGATTTTTCAGAATGTACAAAGTAGTAGACAAATAAAAAGTAAAAGTGGCAATCATGTACTTTAAGGATAAACTAAAAGTATAGTACCAAGAATGGCTACTAAATCAACCTTAAATGACTTAGGAAGAGTTTGTTGAGTAATTACCAAGTGCAATTGATTTTTCAGAATGTACAAAGTAGTAGACAAATAAAAAGTAAAAGTGGCAATCATGTACTTTAATGATAAACTAAAAGTATAGTACCAAGAATGGCTACTAAATCAACCTTAAATGACTTAGGAAGAGTTTGTTGAGTTATGTTTATGATTAGCTAGCAATGGTATGTTTGACATCATAAAATAATTTAGTAAGCTAATGTGAAAAGGAATAGTGGAAGTGTTAAAAATGTCATAAGGAATTAAAGTTACAAATTAAGATAGAAAATACTAATCTCAATGAAGAATATTTAATTTCTAGATTTGTTAGTGGATCTAATAAAGCCATTAAATATACTCTTAAAATGCTATAACCAAAAACTTTAAGTTGAGTTTACAAGTTTGCTAGATTATTAGAGTGATTAGTAGATAGGTTTATTAAGCACAAAGTAGTTCTAAAAGTTAATCAATATTAAACCCCTATATTTATCTGCTAAAAAATAGCACTAATGGTTTTACACCAAAAAATTCTCTTAAGACTATAAGACATAATTTATTATGCCCAAATTACTTGTATTTACACTTACCAAGAAACCTAGTTAGTGTTATAAATACAATTATTAGTACTTTCTTGGCTGTTAATGCATTAAGAAACATTCTTTAAACTTAATTGTTAAGGAGTAAGAGGAACAAAGGCAATTAGAGGTTTATGAGCCACTAAAGATTAGAGAATAGATTTAGGAGCTAACAATGGTAGAGTCAATGGAAGCCATTATTAAGATATTTATGAATATTATATCTGGCAACAAATGTCTTAACATTATGCAATTAAGATGGAAGGTTGATTGAAAGGTTTTAGTTATACTGATTAATATAAATAACACTTATAGTTTCTTAGATTCCACAATTGTTAAAGACTTGCATTAACACTTAAAAAAGACTCCTCCAATGCTAGTTACCATTACTAATACAGAAAAGATTTTTAGCTCAAAGAAATACATGGGATTTGAATTAAAATTTTATGGTTAGTCTTATAAGGTATATTTAAAACTAATAGCATTAAAAACTTATCACAAAGTCCTTGGTGTTGAATGGTTAAGACTACACAGCTTAATATTGTTTAATTTTTAATAATATGACATTTTCATTTGTAAGAAAGGGCATGCTAGTTAAATTAATGGGAGTTACTAAGATAGACACCTTTAGTTTGTTGATATGAAAAAAATTAAAAGCTTAACAAAAAAAAAAAGGATAAGAGTTTCTCTACTAACCTCTTTATAATGGTGTAAGTTGTAAAACCAATGAAATTACTTCTTAAAATTATAGTTGTGATAACATAATTTCTCAATATATTTATTGAACCCAAGGCTCTTTCACCCAAAAAGAGCTATAATCATAACATTTTGCTAAAATGAAAGAACTAATTAGTTAACATTATGTCCTATTGATACCTTTACTCTTACAATCTTGTTTAGAGTAAGTAAAAAAGATGGTAGACTAAGTGAAAACCTTGTCTTGTATTAGAGGGTCATCTTTATAGTTTTAGAGAAGATTAGACTTGAACATTGCAACTTTAGAGGAAAGATATAACTTAATTGGCAATTATAATAGTTACAAGTTTTTCCTTAAAGTTTTTTTGTCCTTTTGCAATCTTCCAACTCATTTCTTTTGTATTTTTTTATTCCTTAAGTAATTAGTGAGGATGGTGTATAACTAAGTAAGGAAGACCTTATGTTAGTGTAATATTTTGTAAAAATCTCTATCAAATCTATCAAGTATGGTAATTGCTTGCAATGATAGTTTATAATAATTAAAAGTATAATTACAAGACAAAAGATATGATTTACATGTTTTTATGTACTTAATTACATATACATGAAATAGTGTCATTTACATCTTTTTTTTTTAAAAAAAAAACTTTCTTTTCTTTCTATTCTAACTAGTTAGTCTTTGTTGGTTCATTAATCTTCTGGCTTAAATGAATAAAAAACCAATTTTAACACATTATTAGTTTTGTACTTTCCAACAAAAGTGACATAAAAACTGAAGTTTCCAACTTCACCCTAAGATTTACTAGTCTATGATACTAAGAGGGGGGGTAAATCAATATCACATCCCTTAAAAAAACTCTGATAATTTAAGTCAAAGTATTCTACTTCTTTAATACTTTGGCTCTCATCAATATGCAAGTATGTGAATAACTTCAAACTCTTTTTAAAAGCGAACTCTTTCTTAGATTCAATTAAAGTAGATCTATTATTATCTACTAATCACAATAATCCCCAAAGTTACCTTTTAAACACCTTGCTTATTAGACAGATTGGTTGTTCTTTATTAGGTCTTCTTTAAGTTATGAGTTTGATGATTCTTTAGCTATGTTCACAATTCAATTCAAAACACAGAATATAAATTCAAAGTAAGGATACAAGAGATTTACGTGGTTCCGTCAATGTAACGTACTCCACGATGGTAAAGTTTCTTTCTCTACCGAGACAATTTACTATACTTGAAAATACCAGTGTGATATTCCCTATTATTGCAATGTAGTTACAATAGATGTTTTAATCTTTTGATCCTTTCACTATTGCAAATACAAAGCAAGTACAATACAAAAAGTGTCACCTATTGTATTTACCTTTCTTCTAACTTGTCTTGCCTCTATTTAATTTGAATAGGTTGTTTCACTGTCGCTTGGAAGATCACCAAAGCACTCTCTAACCACTTTTGAAGAAATCTAAAAATATGTTGAGTTCTCTCAAATGCTTCACCGAACTTCTTCTTTTGCTTATCTCATTCAACTCTTAGTCTCACTATCTCCCCATCTCACATTCTCACTCGTTTCCTAGTCTTACCTGGTCTGGTTTCACGTCTCACCTTCTTTAACTTTCATGTCTTTTCTAGTTTGGTCTCACTTGGTCTCATGTTTCCAGGTCTCACTGTTCTAGTATGGTCTCACGTGTTTCACGGTTTCCAAGTTTGGTCTGCTCTCCCATCTCACCTTCTCTAGGTCTCACTATCATATGATGGTTACCCCACAATAGATAAGTCTTGGTTTACATACTCCCTTCTATGGAAGCCCTAATAGGGCTTACTGTAGCTATGGCGAATTTCCTTTCTTGCCCTTCAATGTGGCTTTATATTACTGTTCCATTCAAAATTCAACATTATCCTCCTTCTTAATTTATTTTTCTTACTCTTTTCTTTCTACTGAAATCTCATTCTTTGACTGCTTGAATGAACAGTCAGGATTGCCTATGAACAATTACCACCTTGTCACACTGTTACACTAAGACTTAAGCAATGCTACACTCCATTTACAAGTTCATTATAGGAAGATCACTTTATGAGGTTATTTGACATGCTAGTTTTATCCTATATAAGGTTATGAGCTACTTCTACTTGCACACTTAAATCTAGTTGACAATAATTACAACCCATACAAGGCTGTGGGAACAACAATCTCCCTTTCTATAATTGTTGGTGACACTCACAATAAAAACCATTATGTAGTAGTCCTTCATAGAGTAATAATCCATAAGCAGATGAATTACAACTCTCCCTAAATATGCACTCCCCCTTCCTTAACAGCTCCCCATGTACTGTTGCTTCTTTCTCCATTTGCTAACAAATTACAAATTTGAAAAATCCGCAAAGTAAAGATGGAGGATTCACCTGAACTTCAAACTTGAGGAGGCATTTGCACAGACAGACTCATTCTGTGCTTTCAAATAGCTCTATGGACAGAGGTTTAGTTAGAATATCTGAAATTTGATCTTTAATACCAACATACTCCAATTGAATTGTACCATGTTCCACTTAATCCTTGATAAAGTGATACCGAATGTCAATATGTGTGCTCCTTGAATATTGAACTGGATTCTTACTGAGATCAATTGCACTTTGATTATAAAAAAGTACACTTATTGGTAACTTCACTTCAACACCCAAATTTGCCAATTGTCTTTGCATCCATATCTCCTGAGTACATGCTGCACAAGCACCCATATACTCAGCCTTAGCTGTGCTCAAAGTAATACTATTTTGCTTTCTACTTAACCATGCAACACACTTTGAACCCAAGTAGAAGCTGCAGCCACTGGTTAATTTTCTGTCATTTGTACTTCCTACCCAATCTGCATCAATGTATGCTCATAGTTTTACAGAATCTATAGTAGGATACCACAAACCTATTTTTAGTGTCCCTTCGGGGTATCTTAGGATTTTTTTCACTACAAACACATGAGATTCCTTAGGATCAACTTAGAATCTGCTAGCGATGCACACAACTTGCATGAGATCAGGCCTTGATGCTGTAAGGTACAGAAGCTTCTTATCATCTTCCTATATTCTGTGGGACTTATACTACTTCTTTCCTGATCTTTTGTTAACTTATAGCCTATTTTTATAGGGGTACTGACAGGTTTGCTATCCTCCATACCAAATTTTTTCAGCATCTCTTTGGCATATTTTGTTTGAGAAATAAAAATACCTTCTTCACACTATTTTATCTGTAATCCAAGAAAGTAAGTCATTTCTCCAATTAATAATATCTCAAATTCCTCACTCATCTTCTGTGCAAATTCTTGGCATAGCTTAAAGTGATCCCCTCCAAAGATGATGTCATCTATATATACTATGGTTATCAACTAGCCTTTCTTTGAGTTGAAAACATATAGGTTATTATCAATTGTTCCTTTTCTAATGTTCAACCTTCTCAAATACACATCCAGCCTGCTGTATTATGCTCTTAGGGCTTGTTTAAGACCATACAAGGCTTTTTTCAACTTACACACATGTGTCTCATCTTTACTAATTTGTACTCCATCGGGTTGTTCAATATATACTTCTTTTTTCAAGAGCCCATTTAGAAAGGCTGATTTCACATCCATCTGGCAAACTTTATATCTCTTATGGGTTGCCAATGTTAAGAACATTTTGATTGTTTCCAACCTTGCTACTAATGCAAAAGTTTCATCAACATCTATTCCTTCTATTTGAGTGTAGCCTTTGCAAACTATCCTAGGTTTGTTCCTCACCACCTTGCCATCTTCATTGTGTTTATTTCTAAACACCCATTTTGTTCCTATGACATTCTTGTTAGTAGGTCTTGGAATCAGCTCTCATGTTTCATTTTTCTTGATTTGATCCAGCTTCTCATTAATAGCTTTGACCTAGGCTTTGTCTTGTGCAACCTCTTTAATAGATTTAGGTTCAACTTGTGAGAGTAAAGTAGTAACTCCCACAATTCTTCTTGTTGTAACTCCTGCTAATGGGTCACCTATGATATGATTTCTTTGATAAGCAATGGTCTACATTTTCTTTGTCTTTCTCTCTTGCACAGTCTTAGTTGCAAGAAAATCTCTTTCTTTATCTTCAGACTCACTCTTCTTTAAATCTGAACTTACTTCTTTTTCCTCTTCTTCATGTTGGTTTGATTCTTCATCTATAGTGAAATCATCTTCTTCACTATCCTTAACTTTTCCATTATACATTGTTTTCTAGTTTTCATTTATTCTCACATCACTGGAAGTGACTACTTTTCCCTAGTTTATGCAGAAAAAATTTATAACCTTTTATCTTTGTTGAGTATCCCATAAAGATACCTTCATTTGACCTAGTATGAAATTTTCCCAAGTTTTGCTCCTTGTTCCTCACAAAACATAGCTTGCCAAAGATTCTAAGATAGTTGACTGTTGTCTTCTTTCCACTTCATAGCTCATATGGAGTCTTATTAGTATTGGGCCTTAGTAAAACTTTGTTTAGTAGGTGCACAGCTGTAAATATTGCTTATGTCTAAAATCTTATGTGAAGCTTAGATTCTAGTAGTAGAGTTCTTGCCATTTCAACCACAGCTCTATTTTTCCTTTCTACCACCCCATTCTGTTGAAGTGTTTTTGCTGCTACCATCTAATGGTGAATTCCATGCTTATCAAGGTAATCTTTAAAAACTTCATTTGTGAATTCAGTGCCTTGATCTAACCTCAATACTTTGATCTTTTTACCATTCTCATTTTCAGCCAACCTTTTGTATCTCTTGAAGCATTTCAAGACTTCTGACTTGTGTTTGAGGTACATGATGCAGGTCCTTATGGAATAATCATCAACAAACAAAATGAAGTACCTCTCACCATTCAATCCTTTTATTCTCATTGGCCACATAAATCAGTATGTACAATGTCAAGCACTGCTTCATAACTGAACTCTTTGGTCTTATATTGCTTTCTGACTTGTTTTCCTTTAAAGCATACTAAGCAGACATACTTGCTCTCTCTCTTGAGGTTTGGAATGTCTCTGATTGTATGAGTAGTGGTCAGTTTCCTCATATTCTTCTGTGTTAAATGTCCTAGCCTCTTATGCCAAAGTTTATTTTCTTCTTCTTTTGTAAGTAAACAGCTGTTTGTCTTATCCTCATCAATCACATATAAATTTCTAACTGTTCTCTTCTTAGCTGCAACAGTATTGCCTTCTTTACTCTTTATTTGACAACATGTTTTTGTGAATATCACTTTATAGTCTTCATTGCATAGTTGGCTGACAGATGCTAGATTATATCTGAGTCCTTCAACGTGCAAAACATCTTTCAACTTTCCTTTTCCAATATTTACTGACCCTTGACCATTGATGTTGAGTAAATCATCATTGCCAAACTTGACTCTGCCTTCTCTTGACGTGTTCAACTTTGATAATTTACTCTTATCCCCTATCAATTGTGAAGTGCATCCACTATTAAGGATCCACTACTTATCCTTATAGTAAGCCTTTAGTGCAATTTTAACTATATTAGCCTTTTTCCTTTTAGCTTTATATTTCTTCTTTTGAATTGGCTTGAAGATAACTTTCTCCTTTTTCTTAGCTTTGACTGTACCAATTGGTTTTATTATGCCATTGAGTGTCTTCTCTTGCTCAGGGAGAAGTGTCATGCATCTCTTAGCATTATGGTCATCCTGTCCACACCTTTCACACTGTTCCAAGTGTGTCAATATAGCAAACTTGTTCTTTGAAACCATTGGTTTAGGCTTCCACCAACAAACTTTACTAGTGTGTCCTTGCTTTTTACAGTATGTGCAAGAACTCATGACAAATATTCTCCTTTAAATTTTGTATTGTCTTCCCCTGTATGTAGCATCGAATCATCTTAAGTTGGAGACATATACTGGCCTTCTCCATTAGCATTTACTTGCCTTATAACTTCAAACTTCACAATAAAGACAGTAACCATGAAATTGCCTCTTCTTGGGTCTAATCACAGCTTGTTTCCTTTTGTTCATTACTTATTATGTGGGCACAACTGCTGGTTTCTTTGCTTGTGTGGCTTTCATTTCATCCACCTTCTTCTCCTTCTTTTGTTCAGCCATTGCCCTTGGTTGGTTGACTTTCTTTTCTTCATTTTTGTTTACAATCCTAGGTTGCTTCTTCAAATCTTCTTTATTTTCAGCCTTCACTATTCCTAATTGCTACTTTTTTAACCACATACATCATTTTTGGCACTAGCTTTGGTTTGATAACTATCTTCTCTTCTTCCATTATCTTCTCATAAGTCATAGCCTTCTCTTTCAACTTTTGTGGCAAAGTCTAATTCTCTTTAAGTAGTGCAACATCAGATTGCTGCACTTTCTCTTTATTCTTCTTTTCTTTTGCAAAGCTTGTTTCTCTTACCACTTCAAGCTTCTGCAAGTTCTCTTCACTCTTTTTGAGTTGTTACTGGAGTCTCAACAACTCTATCTCTATTTCTTCAATTCTTGAAGTCCTTGATGCAAGCACCATTGTAAGGTCTTCACATATTTTGATCTGTCCTTCAAATTTTCTCTTCAAGTCAATATGTTCAGCCCTCATTTCATCTTTTTTAGTTTCTGCTTCCTCAATCTTTGCTTTAACTTGTTTTATATGTGCCTCCAACCTTTTTATGGTTCTACCCCTTCTGATTATCTCCTTTAAAGCTACTTTTAACTCAGGTTCAAGATTTGGTTCTTCTTCATCAATCTCCATTACCTCTTCAGAGGTTAAACTACCATATTGAGCTAATGCATAAAGGCATGCTCATCTGATGAGTCTACATCTTCCTCTTCATCGGCTTCTTTTGTCTAGCTTACATAACTCTTGAATGAACTTCTCTTCTTCTTTTATAGGTTGGCAGTCTTCTTATTGAACTTCCTTGACTTGAATGATGGTCTTTTCCATTTTGAATTCTGCATATCATCACCATCCTCAACTTCATCATCAAGTTTCACTTTGCACTGAGAAGCAAAGTGTCCAGTCTGCCCACAACGATAACATCTCAAAGATAACTTTCTTTTTCCCTTCTTCGACCATGTTTTGAATTTCCTTGTGAAGTAAGCCAACACTTCACCTTCACTTTCTTCCTTATCATCATCATTATCCTTACTGGATGATTCTTCCTCTTCTCTTATCTTCAAGTGTCTCATAACTTTGAAAGCTGCTTCCTTTGATAGCTTTGATGTTAACGAGCTTTCAATTGACTTTATTCTCATCTCATATGTAATGAGATTGCATTAGAGATTATACAGAGACATAGAATTAAGATCTTCACTCTCTTCTATGGTTGCCACCTTTGAGGCAAACCTCTCACACAGAATTCTCAGAATTTTCTTCATAATAAATAATTCCTTCTTGTTCTTCCCATGACTTCTAAGATCATTTACAACATCAATAACCTTAGTGAAAAACTCTTGGACTGTCTCATTTTTCTGCATTTTGAGAGATTCATATCTTTCCTTAAAAACTTAAAGCTTGACCACCTTCATTCTACCATCACCTTCATAGAATTTTTGTAATCTGTCCCATATCTCCTTAGCAGATTTGCAGTCCATAACTTTAATATATTCAACATCTGTTAATGCTGAAATGATGACATTTGAGGACTTCTCATTTATCACAAATTGTCTTAATTCCTCTGGGGTTGGATCTTTACCTTCCTCTGAGGGCATAAAACCCTCCTTTATAGATTTCACCATGTTTATGCCCATGGTTGCAAATACCACCTACATTCTTGCTCTCCACATATGATAGTTGGTTTTGTTGAAGATTGGAACCTTTTTGCTATAAGTAGTGCTAGTGCTAGTACTAATATCCATTTCTCAATATGCTGAATAAGTTAAAACTTCTGAAACCCTTTAAACTAGTACACCAAGCTGTTAAGTTTTAAACTGGTGAACCTGTACTCTGATACCAATTAAAGTTCTCAACTTCACCCTAGGATCTACTAATCTGTGATACTAAGAGGAGAGGTGAATCAGTATCACACTCCTTAAAAAAAACTCTGATAATTTAAGCCAAAGTATTCTACTTCTTTAATACTTTAGCTTTCGTCAATATGCAAGTATGTGAGCAACTTCAAATTCTTCTCAAAAGCAAACTCTTTGTCAGATTCACCTCCCTAAAGTTACCTACTAATCACAATAGTCCCTAAAATTACCTTTCAGACACCTTGCCTATTAGACAGATTGGCTGTTCTTGATTAGATCTTCTTTACGTTATGGGTTTAATGATTCTTTAGTTGTATTCACAACTCAATTCAAAACACAGAATGTAAATTCAAAGAAAGGACACAAGAGATTTACGTGGTTCCGTCAATGTGACGTACTCCACGGTGGTAGAGTTTCTTCCTTTACTGAAACAATCCACTATACTTGAGAATACCAGTGTGGTATTCCCTATGATTGCAATGTAGTTACAATAGATGTCTTAATCTTTTGCTCCTTTCACTATTGCAAATACAAAGCAAGTAAAATACAAAGAGTGTCACCTGTTGTATCTACCCTTCTTCTAGCTTATCTTGCCTTTATTTGATTTGAATAAGCTGTTTCACTGTCGCTTGGAAGATCACTAAAACACTTTCTAACCTATCTTAAAGAATCTAAAAATACGTTGAGTTCTCTCAAATGTTTCACCAAACTTCTTCTCTGGTTGTCTCACACAACTCCTGGTCTCATGGTCTCACGATCTCACCCGTCTCCTGTTCTCACCATCTCATTGTCTCCCCGTCTCGCGGTCTCACATGTTTCCTGGTCTCACCATCTCACCTAGTCTGGTCTCACGTGTCACCTTCTCTAGGTCTCATGTTTTCTCTAGTTTAGTCTCACTTGGTCTTACGTTTCCAAGTCTCACCTGGTCTCACTTGTTTCACGGTTTCCAGGTCTGGTCTGCTCTCCCATCTCACCTTCTCTAGGTCTCACTATCTTATAGTGGTTGCCCTATAAGAGATAAGTCTTGGTTTATATACTTCTTTCTATGAAAGCTCTAGTAAGGCTTACTGTAACTATAGCAAATTTCCTTTCTTACCCCTCCATGTGGCTTCATATTACTGTTCCATTCAAAATTCAACATTATCCTCCTTCTTAATTTATTTTTCTTGCTCTTTTCTTTCTATTAAAATCTCATTCCTTGACTGCTTAAATGAATGGCTAGGATTGCCCATAAACAATTACCACCTTGTCATACTATCACACTGAGACTTAAACAATACTACACTCCCTTTACAAGTTCACTCCAAGGAGATCACTTTACGAGGTTATTTGACATACTAATCTTATCCTATACAAGGTTAGGAGCCACTTCTGCTTGCATACTTAAATCTAATTGACAACAATTACAACACATACAAGGCTATGGGAACAACAAAACCATTTCATGTATGATGCATAAAAATCAAAAAGATACATTAAAGGTGAAATTAAATACTTATGGTTTTAAACTATAAAAGTTATTGATAACCAAAACCTAGTTTATAGTTTCTGTTAATTTTACTTACATGCAATTTTTAGTCATGATGAATACATATTTAAAAGCATATGAACTTTGGAAAGTTACTAAGCATAGAGGTGATTTACTTACATTATTAGTCAATCTAACAATTTCTTAGCAAGTAAGATTGCTTGGAGAAAATTTGTTTAACAAGAAGATTTATAGATTTAGAGACAATTAAAGATTATAATGATAAACTTATGAAGATTGTAAATCAAGTAAGATTGCTTGGAGAAGACTTATCTAACAAGAAGATTAGTGAAAAGGTGCTAGTTGATGTGTTTGAAAGGTTTAACACAAAAATTTTCTCCTTTGAGAATTTCAAGGGTCTTTTACCAATTAGCTTTTAATCTCATTAATGCATTTCAAACATAAGAGGAGAGGAGAGTCTTTAGACAAAGAGGTGCAAATGAAACCTCTAAGATTGCAACATCTGGAGAGGGTGCCTTATTGGCATCCACTAAAAGTAAACATTTTTATAAAAGAACTCAAACTAAAAAAATTGGGAATTAAAAAAGTATATACTACATATGAGCATTATGGTAAAACTACACACTTCTCCAAGGATTGGTGGAGAAAACTTGATGCCATTTGCTTTTTTTACAACAAGAGAGGCCACACGTTAACAAGATTTATAAAAGTAAGAGAAAGCATTTGCAGCAACAAAAAAGACAATAAGTTAAAGTTATAAAGGAAGGAACTTAAAAAGTAAAAGAGTTGTTTGTCACAAATTGCATCACTACTAATTCGTGCAACCAATTTTAGCTTATTAACAATAGTTACACCTATCATATGTCTCTATGTCTAGGAATGTTTAAGGTACTAGATAGATCCTTTGCATCTAAAGTGAGAATAAGTAACATTGCTCTAATTGAGTCACAAGGAAAAAGTACTATTGTTATCCCAATTGCAATAGGTGCTAAATTCATTTGACATATTGTTTGTTCCTAAAATTTATGAAAATACGCTTAGTATTGGTCAATTATTGGAAAAAAGCTATTCTTTGTAGTTTAAGAATAATAATTGCATAATTCTAAAATTTAATAGAGATAATGTCATAAAAATTCTAATGAAAGTAAAAAGTTTTTTATTGGAACTTAATCAAATGACTAATGCAACTTTGTTAGCTTTAAGGTGACGAGTTTAACTTTTAACATAAAAGGTTAAAATACCATTACTGTATTAGATTATAGAATTTGTAGAAAAATTTTTTAATAACTAGTTTACTTAAGGTTACACATTTTGTAGAAGTTTGAAATACTAGTCAACAAAGCAAACAAACTAAGCAACCATTTCCTTTTAATTAAGACTAAATGAATAAAAAAATTACAATTAATTCATATTAATGTACGTGGTTTTATGCCTTTAGTATTTTTAAATAGAGGTAAATTTATCTTATTCATTAATGATTATACCATATGCTCTTAGGTATACTTTATAAAATTCAAGTCTAAGGTCTTATTTATATTTCAAACTTTTAAAGTTCTTGTTAAAAATGAGTCGAGGCTTAAAATTAAGACCTTGAAATTTGATAATGAAATTGAATTTACCTTTATTGCCTTTGAAAATTTTTGTAAAATTTTAAGTATAAAGTTTTAAAGTTTTTAATACTTTAAAGTCTTATTAAATTTTTGACTTTTAAAGTTCTTTTTAAAGTTTTAATTCTTAGTTCCTTACACTTTTTAATAAAATGAAATAAGTGAAAGGAGAAATAAGATAATTATGAAATATCAAGGCACCTCCTATATATGAAAGGTATGCCAAAATATTTCTACTATGAAATTATGAATATCTTAATTTATCTATAAAAAGGACTCTATCAAAGTTATACAAAGCAAGACTCCCTATGAAATGTTGTTTGAGGTAAAGCCAACTATTTAACATTTAAGAATCTTTAAATGCTTGTACTTTATTTTGGTACTTAACTAGAAAAGACAAAAGCTTGGTCAAAAGACTAAAGCAAAAGGCAACATAAATAAGTTAAAAACTGTATTGGTAGCCAAATGTTACTCACAATATTGGTAGCCAAGTGTTGATTTCTTAAACACTTTTGTACTTGTTACAAGGCTTAACATTATTAAGCTAATACTAGCTCTTGCTACACAAAAATGTTGGAATGTATATTATCTTGATGTCAAGTCTATGCAAAAACAGTAGAATGTATATCATCTTGATGTCAAGTCTATCTTTTTAAATAGATTTTTGAAAAAAGATATCTATGTAAAGTGATTAAAGGGTTATATGGCTGAAGGAGAGGAAACGAAAGTATACAAACTAAAAAAGACTTTGTATAACCTTAAATAGGCACCAAGGGCCTACTTTAATAGGCTTAACAATCATTTAATGTAACTTGACTTTGTAAAAAGCAAAAATGAAATAACTTTTTTTTTGTTAACGTTGTAAAAGGTCATATCCTTATAATCTTTATCTATATTGATGATTTACTCATAACAAGAAGCTGTCAATAATCTATTCTAAAGTTTAAAAAGAAGATGGAGATGGTGTTTAAAATGTCTAACATAGGAAATTTGTTATTTTTCTTAGGACATTCAATGAAACAACTAAAGTCTATGATCATTGTTAATTAAGAAAATTATGCCAGATAAGTGTTCAAGAAGTTCAACATGGGCGCATGCAAACCTATTTCAACCCCAATGGTAATGAATGAGAAAATGATCAAAGATAATAGAGAAAAGAAAGTCAAGGAATGAATTTTTAAAAGTGTTATTGAGTATTTGTTATATATGATAACTTTAAGGTCTAACATAGTATACAAGTCACAAATCTACTTTTAAGGTTTATGCATTCTCTTAGTAGGATGCATTATAAAGTTAGAAAAAGGATCTCAAATATCTTAAAGGCACTCTTGATCTTGGTGTCATACTCAGGAAATTAGTGAACGCAAAACTTCTTTGAACTTACACTAACAATGATAAGGCTAAATATGTTGAGAATATGAGAAACACTTATGAATTTTTTATTTTTACTTAAAAGAGGCTTTTTTTTTTTACATTTCCCCAAAAACAATATGTGGATGCACAATCAACAATAGAGGCGAAGTATGTGACTACCATTGTTGTCGTTAATCATGTTAGTTGGTTTAGAAAGGTATTAATTGATATACAATTAATTTCATCTCAACATATCCTAGTTTTTTTTTTTTTATGAAAATAAGGCAACCATTGCAATTTCTAAAAATTTTGTACACCATGCAAGAACTAGTGACTTTAAAATAAAACTTTATTTTTTTTTAAGAAGAGTGTAGGAATTTAATAAAGTTTAACTAATGTTTTGTGATTTTTTAAATCAAATAACTAATAGTTTAATCAAGACTTTGCCTATTTAAGTTTGAATCTCTAAAAACAAAACTTGGCATGCAGTGTAGCAGCTTCAAGGAGGAATACAGAAGATTGAATTTGAACATTACAATTTTGGAGGCAAGACACATTCAACTGATAGTTATGATAATTGGAAGCCTCTCTAGAAAGCTTTCTATCCTTTTACAATCTTCCAATTCATTTTCCTTGTATTTTATTATTGTATAAGTAATTAGTAAGGATGTTGCATAGCCAAGTAAGGAAAATCAAGTGTTAGTGTGTTCTTTTGAAAAAATCTCTATCAAATCTATCAAGCATGTTGATTGCTTTTAGAGATAGTTTTGTAACAATTAAAAGTACAATTATTAGGTAAAAAATCTGATCAACATGTTCTTATATTCGTACTTTATATATATAGATGAATGAAATTACAAACAATAATGTCTTTACCAAAAAAAAAAAATCTTTTTACTCTTTGTTATAACTACTCATTCTTTGACTAATTTTCTAATCTTTTGGTTTAACAAAAAGAAAAATTATTATTAATTCATTATTGATTTTGTGCTTTCCAACAAGAAGCTTCCTCTAATGCATCTTGTAACCTTTGTGGAATAAGCATTCTAACCGCATCTTAAATCGCCTGTTTCAGTTCACTAAGGAAGATATTGACAGTCTCTTCAGGTAATTCAACAAGACTCGAGGACGTCAAACCCATTTTGAAATTCTGTGACTGACTGGTCCTGCTTTACACTTAAAAAGCTTCGAGGGAAGATCGCCATAAGCCTTGGTGCCAAAGCGTACAACGATGGACTGTACAAATTCTGCCTAAGACTATACAGCAGCTAGCGCGAGGATTCAACTTCAACTGATCGTGGTAGCATTGTAAGGCCATCTCATTGAGGTGATTAACTGCAATCTTGACCTTAGCCTCTTCTGGCGTAGCATCTAGATCAAAGAAGCTCTCACACTGGTAGAGCTAATTTTGGAGCTTGCCTCCAAACAAGCGCAGAAACTCAACCTTGAGCCCACATTTAGTGTAGTTGCTAGGTTCAACTCTAGCATTGGCAGTAGATCCACCAGACTTTTCTCCCCTTGATTCGGAGTAAGTTCCTGTCAAGCTTCTTGCTTGATGCTTTCCAGTATACTTCCCAAGCCAAGAGTACTTTCATCACAGGTAGCAAAAAATGCAAATATTTTTGCATAAAATGTGAAGAGATCATCCAAATTGCATTTCCCATAAATCAAATTATTGTTTTGAGCCAGATTCGAATGCAATGCGAACTATTAATCTGCTAGAGCTGTAGAGCTGCAATATGTAGACAAATTTGGATATTGCATGGCATACAAAAGTTAAAATTTATGACTTGGTAGGGGGGGGGGGGGGAAAAAAGGAATAGCTATAGAATGTTCCCCATTAGACTTTGTGCTTGCAGAGCTTTAGAACAGTGCAATTCTAGGCCACAGCAAATGACACTCATTTTTTTTGTCAACTCAATGATTAAGTCGCTAATATGAAATTTCCCTTATGGGGGGCGGGGTTAATGCGGATAAGTGGTGTCACATGTTAGTTTTTGTGCTTGATTATGTCTAGTTCTTTAGTTGCATCAAAAGCAGCTCTTTTGCGTCCGTATTAGGAGATTTACAAGGACTTGACTTTTGCATTATACGGTTCCTAGAATTGGTCTACAGAGTAGGACGTACATCCCCAATTGTTGTTAGTGTCATAAAATTTGTTTATTGCTAGACAACTCGTGCCTCTTCGTGTCACTGAGTGATTAGCTTTTGAGAAATTTGATTAATATCTCAATATTATACCACGCGATAATCTTTTTTAATGTCTAAGAAAATTTTACTGAGTCAAAGTTTTTTCATTAACGATAATAGAATGATGAAAATAACTTGTTTGTAAGTAAATTATTTGTAATATGATGAATTAATTTTCTTTTTTGAGTCTTTTATTTTAAACTTTATTTGATGATTTTCATCTTATAAATAGCATATTTTTTTGATATTTGACAAACACAATATCTATTGGTTAAGTTTTATTCTAAAGCAATTATTGTTTTAAATAAATCACTTTAATTATTGTCAATCAAAATAACATTTTTTTTATCATTCAATCTAATCTAATCAATACCATAGAATAACACACCATCAGCTATTAACATTGCATGTCATCCTTTATATGTTTAATATTAAATATAAATTTCTTAAATATGAAAATAATAATTAAATTTTAAAAAATAAAATAAATTCTTAATTATTCTGAGCACTCACAGCCACTTTAACAATATGTTTACTGAATACTGAGAATTTTATAAGATTTTTTTCTAGGTATTTTTACCATTATCACTTAGCAATATGCAAGTTTAAGTAAGAACACTTGGATTCACCCCGCAACATTGTCAAACAGGTGCTCAGAATTCTCAGTATTGTAAGTGTTCTTACTCACAATTAAGACCCCTCGAATCAACTCGCAAGTTACACGAAGCAAATTTGGTCGTGTGCTCAGTTGAGTTTGACACCAACTCGGAAGTAGGATCCCCAAATTGTTGGGGACAAATAAAGAGAATACTTGACACAAACTCGAGCTTGTGTGATGCACTGTCAAAAAAGGGAAAAAAAATTGTTCTCTGAAACAAGTACAAGGGGTAGGGAAGCGACCAAGGATTGCCTAATACATGATGAAACTCTGCAATAGTCAAAATAACCGAACAGAGTCTCCTGCCACTCAATCTAACAACAATGAAAATTTGACCAAATTAAGATTTCGTTAGGAACTAAATTATGGTTTGGACCAGTATTGAATTGCGTAGCAAGGACAAAAGATACCAATTTGTACAATAAATGAGCCAGGAAGCCAAAGGAAAACTTTTCAAACTGCAAGTGCTGATAATAATGCATTTCAATGTGTAACTCACTTATTTAGACGAGAACACCGGGCTTTTGTGAATATTATGAGCGACGAGCATAAGACTTTTTGGTTGAATAGGCTTATGCACGAGTGTGGAGTCTTCTACATCTTCTTCACTGGCATTCTGCTAGCAGGATAAAGAGTTCCTCGTCAGTTATGGCTCCACTCTCCATGGCCCTTTCCAGTGCACTTAGCCCCCCATTGTCTCTAATTGATGGGGATGCACCTCTGCGGAAGTCAAGAAGCAGGTGACATTATCAATATAAGTTCCCATACAATAAATAACTAAATAAATAAATAAGAAGATGCTTGGAAATGTAGCTGACAACATTTTATGGACTAAAAAGTGGATCTGTACGATCAAATTAATCAGAAATCGCTTTTCTTGCCACCAGCCACGTCTACTAGTAGAGTGGTAGTCCCATCAACTTGTATTAACGCCGATGAACCAAAAACCAAAAAAAGAAAAGCCCAAAAGGCTTTCATGCAGGTTATGGAATGATGTTCATGACAAACAACCCATGAAATTCTTTAAACCGAGAAATAGTTAGCTACTGAAAAAATGGCATCAATGCAATATAATTAAAGATGTAACATATTCCATAGTTCAATTTTCAGCTGCACTATTTTACCTTCTCAGCAAAAACTTTGCCAATGCATAGTTCTCCTTTGAAATACAATAGTGCAAAGGAGTTCTCCCATGGAAATCACGTAAATTTATGTCAGCACCAAACTGCAGCAACAGTTCAAGCATCACTGGGTTGCCACTGTGGCATGCTAGATGCAATAACGAACAACCCTGAAGACAATTCCCCGGATCATCAGAATCCTTGATTTTCTGACAAGCCACTGGATCAAACTGTTTGCTTTCTGTGCCACACATGTTGAACTCGGATTCATTTGCATCATTGACATGATATAATTGATTGCCAATGACTTCATCGTATGTTGTATTAACAATATTTTCTTCGGAAATCACAATAAGGCGGTATACTTCTCTCAAATTGTGCACCTTGACAGCATGCCAAATATTTGAGTTGTGAGAAAGAATGCCTGATCCACTTGCTTCTCTGACAACCAGCAATTTTTCCACATACTGGCAGAGGAAAGAAAATTAGTTCATGATTTTAAATTATGAATCCTCTCAACAAAATGATGAGGAAATTCCAAACAAGAATTTGGTGATACAAATTCTTCCTGGAGGACAACAAATTTAGATTCCAGGATAATAATTTTCAAGAAAATACAATTTTAATGAGATTGAATGCAAGCCTTAGATTCCAAGTAGTTAAAAATTCAACTGCTTCCCACCCATTAGCATTACCAAGTAAAAAACACAAAACAATATTATCATCAAGCCACATCAATAAAATTTGCATTGTGCCGTTCAAAACAGCATCTGTTTCAGATATTCACTAAATGTCCTCAAAGTTGGAATAACATATAGAAGATAATATAGACAAACTCGTATGTTGCAACAGATTAGGCAATGTCACACATTTCATGCTTCATTTGTGTCAAGAAACCATTCCACCCAACTTTTAGGTGAGGTCCAAGATATGATTCACATATTACAGTTCAATATGCCCCCTTACACAAAAGTCCAAGAAAAAACCAAGCTCATTGGGGTCTAAAGTATGAACAAATAAAAAATTCAAAATTAATTCACACTTAAATGTGAGGGCAACAGGATTCGAACTCATGATGACTTGGTCATGAAAGCTCTGATACCATGTCAAGAAATTATTTCACCTAAAAGCTTAAACTGTTAAGTCTAAGATATGAATCATATATTATACTTCAATAGTTTGCTTTGCACTTGGACACTTTACCATAATGTAATGTTCCAGATAATTATGAAAATGAACAGAACAGATTGCTATAGGGTAATTGACAAAAAAGAAGAAAAATCTTTTAAATAAAATGACTACTGAACCAACATGGCTAAACACTTGTAATGTCAAAGTTACACCATAACAATGAAGTCTATGAAACATAGCCTTATAATGTTATGCTTTTGACTACATTCTGCTTACACTGCATTAATGTACCACAAAACAAGAAGTTGATATGTGAACTTAACCAGAAGGCTGAGGCCCAGGTGCATGAGGAATAAAAAATTAAAAAACAAACATGATCATTGCAAAAACGAAGCAGAAGAGAAGCTGCTGCACCTATGCAGAGACAGGGGATCAAAGAACCTACGTTGGTGCAATATACAATTGAAGGGATAGGAAATCCTTCCCCCAAGCTAACCAAGGTTAACAAATGCAGGTTGTGCAATCAGAGAACCCACGTTCAAGAAGATCACAGACCTCTAAATTTATAATGGGTAAAGCTCACTCTTTCAATTATGTGGAAGACGTCATTACACCAAACCAGTGAAATAACAGTGTTGTCATTTTACTGCATTCCAGAAAGCAATTTTACAAATAACAGTGCTTACAGACATCTTCAAGAAGGATCATAGAGGCTGCCAAGGTTTTTTTTTTTTTTTGGGGGGGGGGGGGGAGGGGGGAATAATTGTGAACATGGACCCTATGGAGCAGCATTTTTGCAACCATTCCATGGAGTAAAAGAATTAATTAAGTACCTTTGCTTGAATATATTTCTCCTTACAATAAATGGCATCTTTGGGGCATGGCTTTCTTACTGGCAAAAGGACAGTGTCTGTTTTGTCCACTCTGCATGAGATTGTTGCATTAACTAAAATTATACAACAGACAAATTGTCAAATCAGCTATATTGAGAAACATATTGGACAACAGATCAACACCATCAGAAAGGATATAAAAAGGTTCAAAATTCATTGGTCCATTATTCAGAACCTATAATTTGCATAAAATAGTGATACACTGATCGATGTTCAGTTTGTCAATCCAAATGGGTCCATTAATGGACTAATGAATTTTAAACCTCAAAGTCCTTATGACTGAATTAGGACATAGAAGGAAAAAAGAAACACCAAATGGAAATGAATCTTCTGAAAGTAAATGCAGACCAGGTTCTGCAGTTTTGAGCTAAAAATGTAAATTCCAAAAAAGTCATTATGATAGTGGATAGATGGACATATAACAAGGGAATGGAAGAGACTTCAATTCTTAGAAGATACCTCCCTTCATGCATGAACATTTCTACACAGCAAGAGATTGTTTGAAAGAGAGCTGATTGCACAGGAAATTGGCAAGTAAATGGAATCTAGATTTGCATATGTTCTTCATATCTTCTCTTCTGCAAATTGTCTTTCTTGGAAAAAGCACATTTATAATGTATCATTTATGCATTTCAGAGCCACAGAATAAGTTACATTTCAAAAGTCAAAAGCACACAGCCATTCTAAGCACAAAGCTAAATGAAAGGTCAAATATTGTAGCTCAATTTGCTGCAGTACATTCACAGCATGGTAAAAATTTCAGTTGCATTCCAGTAATGGAATATATTGTCTTTTAGTCAACACCTTACCCTTCAGTATTTAGTAGATGTGAACCCTCCCAAATAGAGTTACAATAGGCATTGCCAAGAGTCTGAAACAATTCCAATATTGTAGTTTCCCAAACCTTGACATCCAGTGTTAGAGATCTCACCTGCAGGTTGGAAGAGAATTATGTCTCCAACAAAGTCTACACCAAGAGACAAGGTTAACACATTGAGTTCCAAAATTTCAACTTAGCATCTTTTGCTTTGTTTTTCATTTGTGATTTTGGTTATCACTCATGGTCACTGGCCAGGTCCATTAATTTGAAAGGTTAGTAACAATTAAAGTTACTATATGGAGGATCATAATTTCACTATGGCAATCAATCCAGCTAGATTATTGGAATTATTCTACAGATTTCAGCAGTTTATAAATGGTTAATTAAATGGAATATTTTGTTCAGATGTCCAACATAGTGAAATTCTAGTTCCAAGGTGTGCTTTTATTGGTTAGATCCAAAAAATGCTTAGGAGCTAAATGAGGGTATCCCGTAAAGGGTGAAAGACAGTAAAACTTGATTTGTGTTTCCTAATTCTGATATCATTCCAGCACCACAATTTGGAGGATTATATCTTCCAAATATCTATCCAAGGAGGTGGATTCCTCCTACAAACCTTTCCAATTTTCCATTTCCTACCCACTTAATCTTTAATTTATTAATTATCCATTCAGTTTATTTCCAGGGCTGCATCAATTTAGCATCAGAGGTAGATAAAGCTAACACATCAAGCATCTCAAGCTCTTAGGGAAACTGGAAGCTGGAGAAACTTAGAAGGTAGAAAAACGACCTGTTCACTTGCCATTACTCAGACAGTACAAGAACTCTGATTAAATCACTAATTCCAACTTATAGCGGCAATCAAGAGCAAAGATCAGATGTTAAGGCTCATAAAAGAATCCAGCAAACCAAGAAACCACATGTGATGAATAATAGGCAGAAACAAAGCAATCTCCCATGCATGGACACAGAATGGAGAAGCCTCATGCTGTGTCAAACACATGTCAGACATAGCACAGATGTGACACAGTAAAACTTGTCTGCCAAAAGAAAAAAAAAAGGACACGTCTAGGGTACACCGAGGACATGTCTGGAATATCTTATGTAATTTAAAAAAAAAATAAAACTAGCCAAAATTTCATGAACTTATAATGCAATAATACATATTAATATATTTCTAAAAATATTATTTGCTTGAACTTATATTAATAATTTTTATTAAAATTATTAAACAATAATATATATATATATAAGAATCACATAATAAATTTAATGTCTAAGTAGAACAAAAGAGAGTGTGTGTAAATTTCCATGTCAGGTCAGTGTCCTAATTGGCATGTTGCAGTGTCTTGTCATGTCTGTGTCTGTGCTTCATAGAAAGTAACGCAAGTGAAGAAAATTTGTACTACAACCAACCCCATGGAACCAATCTCAATTTGTCATCCTTGCAGAGAACTATCCATAAATCCATGAAAGACAGGATCTATGATATAATAAAGAAACTCGAAATTGATGCCCCGGATTTCACTGAAAACTCAATTTCATTCCCTCATTGATTACTTAACAGCAATGGAAGATTATTTTTAATAAAATTTCAGGTGTTTAAAATGTACATAATGCAAGGATGAATGTAATGGGAAAAGCATGTATTTGAAGGCAAAGCATTGGTAAATGACATGTTTGACCTAATTTAGTCAGATGCACTCATTGGCAGAGAAAGAAGTCAGCTTGGTAGACAAGTATCATCCTATTAATTATGGGGACCAGGTTTATGAGTATTTGTTTCAATGGAGGTAATGACAGTTGAAAAGTACACAGAGAAGTTCAATGATCTGAGAGTTTGCTGTCAAATTGCTGTAGATGACTGTCAGAGAAAGATTGCAGGACAAGTATCTTCCGATTGATTGTAGGGACCTGGTTTATCAGTAATTGTTACAATGGAGGTAGGTTTCAATGGTGATTGAGAAGTACACAGAGAGGTTCAACAATCTGAGAGTTTGGTGTCAAAATGCTGCAGATGACCATTGACTTCAATCCTGCTACAAAATGGATTGCAAGTTGAAATTAAAAGACAGATGCCAACAGCATTTGCATTTTTTGTGGCATTGACAACAAGGTGTATCAGTTTCCTGCAAAAATTGATTATCGACTACAGCAACTACAGGTTGGGTAATTTATATATCAAGTAGTTTGTTGCCAAGAAGCCAAATCTTGAACATAAAATTTTGAGGCCAGTTGTTAACCAGAATTTCCAGTAAACAATGGCAAGGAAACGAGTGCATTCAGCACTAAAATTTTCAGAGTTTGATCCTCCAAAGATTTATTTAAGAAGATTGACTGCTCCTCAAACACTCTTTGATTTTTCCATTTCCCATCCACTTAAACTCTCATCTGTTAATTTTTAATCAGTTCAATTTCCTAGCCTCTATTATCTCAGATCTAATTTACTAACATTCCATAGACACTGACCAGGGCCAAAGTGTCTGCATGCATGAAGTGAGGAATAAGGTGAAGATTTTACTTAAGGTTAACTAGGTATTGATACCGCTCCTTGCAGTCAAATACCATACACTTTTCATGCAACCTTTATACCCTCAAACTGAATCACATGCGAAAACTGAATGCATTAGCAATTGAGGTGATTACTAAGTTACCTAGAACTGTCCATGAATATTCTTGAAAAAAGCCTCAAAGATATCAGACCTTTGAAATATGAACGCCAAGATTCCGATGAAGACCAGAGCACTCAATACACAACAGTATGCCAAGATTAAGAGATGCCCAATCTGGCTCAGGGGCACCACACTCAGCACAAAGATCATTCCCAGGAATTTTTCTGAGAATGCTATAAACACTGTCAGCTATGTTAATCTTTACATCTTCTTCTTCCTGCTCATGACTGTCAAGTTGTTCAACATCACAAGACACACCACTGGTGGATTCACTAATAGCCAGACACTTCACTACTGAATGTGGCTGAAGAATTGGCATTGACATGTGTAAGCCAAAAATAAACAGTTTGCATAGAGGTTTTAATCTGTCTATGAACACTTGGGATTGTATGTACTAACCTCCTGCAGGAAATGAGAATTCAAGAGTGAAGCAATAACTCCAGTGATTTTATTTACCCAGTCAATTCTGTCTGCTCCATTTTCAGCCTACCAAAGTCAGAAGGGACAAAGTCTCTTCATACACTTTTCATAAAAACTACAATGCTTTAAAAAGCAAGTATGAGCTATCACTTCTATACATAATACCATCTTGCCATCTAATGTTCAAAAAATGGAAACTGCCAATTTGTCACTTTGAAAAACTTTAAGAAGCAAGAAAATCCTCATACATTAATACATTAACCATTCAAAACCCTTCATGCAGAAATGCAAATTCACTATCTGTTTCATTTTTGGTTCTAGAATTATGGAGACAGCAATGACCCAGATGATCAGAATACACATGCACATGTACAGAATGTGCAAGTACACTAAAGATATGTTACTAAATGAGGTAAATCACCTGCAATGTGTAAGTTTTCGATGGGGAAATTATTCTGAAACAAAGTCGCAAATCCATGTCCTCTGCGTCCATTTTTATTGTTGAAGTTTGAAGGTCAACCATACGGCAGTCTAAACTTGCTTCACCAAGGGAAGATACCTGGCTATGCCTTGAGCGAAATCTAGCAAATACACCACTATTGTGTTCAGCAGAGGCAGTTAAACGATGCTGAAAACCCTGGAAAAGACAGGACTCTTCATTTCCATATTATGCACCTGTTTCTTAAAATAGTACAAACATATTATAAAAAGATTAAAAGCACATACCATAGGTTTGGTACCCTTATTTCTGTAGTAATATAGAGTCCCTTGACTGTCTAGTACAAAAAATCTTCTCTTCCAATCTCCCCTTACAGTAGAAGAATGTTTTAGCAGATACCCTTTTTTGATAGTCTGGACCTAAAAATTGGACACATCATGAAGAAAGTCAACAGGTTACAAGAAGTCAGTTATGAAATAAAACTGAGAATAAAAATATAACAGCTGTTAATGCACCACAGTAAATTCGTGTTGAGCATCCATTGTTGTGCCATAACTCCAGAAGAGTGTTGAAACTTAGACATCAAATAAATGGGAAAAATAAAACCAAAATAAAGGTTTTGGTACTTGTTGTAGTTAAGGAAGCCATTTCTAATTTAAACACTATAGGAAAACGTGATTAGTGGCTTATATTGTGCATAGTTAGCTATTTTTAGAATATATCTTTAGAAATAAACTAATTTAGGTAGGTTTTTTAAGGTCCCATAAGTTATGGGATTTGATATATTTTTACCTTTTATTACTTTCCTTTTTTTACTAGGTCTAGCATCTATAAAGCTATTGTCTAATGTATTATTTAGAATAAGAAGTATTATTACTCTTTCAATCTCTAACATGGTATCAGAGCCTTTGTTCTTCTTAGTCTTCTTCTATTTTCTTTTCTCTGACATCAAAACAGATTGCTAGCCTTTATTGCTGGTGATCTCTACTTCACGTGAAAGGCCTTAATTGCCTAGAATTGTTATTTTTTTTTCCATAAAAGATGTCTGAGGTTGCAGAGACAGGTTCTACAACCCAATCAGAGGGGGTTCGATCTCAACAAATTGGAGAACTACAAAGTATCCAAGCTGCATATAGGTTGGATGGAAAAAATTATCTTAAGTGGTCCCAACTGGTTCGGACAATGCTGAAAGGAAGAGGGAAGATCAGTCATCTTATGGGTACAGGACCTAAGCCAGGAGATCTGGGTTTTGAGGCATGGGATGAAGAAGACTCCATGATTATGGCATGGCTATGGAGTTCTATGATCCCTGAAATTAGTGACACATGCATGTTCTTAACCACTGCCAAGGATATTTGGGACGCAATTCAACAAACCTATTCTAAAGCTAGAGATGCAGCTCAAGTATATGATGTCAAGGTAAAGACAATGACAGCAAAACAAAGAAACAAAACAGTCACTGAATATGCCAATCAATTGAAATCCTTGTGGCAAGAGCTGGATCATTATAGGGTGATAAAAACCAAATGTCCAGATGATGCAGCGGTTCTAAAGGCATTCATTGAGCAAGACAGGGTTTATGAGTTCCTCGTTGGTCTTAACCCTGAATTTGATCAAGTAAGGGTCCAAATTCTTGGAAAGTCAGAAGTTCCATGTTTTAATGAGGTGGTGGCAATAATCCGAAGCGAGGCAAGTAGAAGAGGTCTGATGCTAGCATCACAAATGATGGATAACTCAGTCATGATAGCTAGGGTTGACAACAAATTAGTCACAAATATGGACAGAGCACCATATTTTGGAAGTGGAAAGCTTAATCAACCAAAAGCTCAAAACCGTGACAGCTTGTGGTGCACCTATTGTAATAAGGCACGCCATACTCGTGAAAGGTGTTGGAAGCTTCATGGAAAGCCTCCCAGTCGAGAATGGGGACAGAAAGGAGAACAACCAAGGAACTATAGGCAGGCTCACGTTGCTGCAGTACAACTAAGTGAATCAACACCAAAGGAGATAGGCAGTCCTAACCAAGAAGTGATCGAGAGGACAGGATCACTTATCAACAACCTTGAAACACCCTTAGGTACCTGTTCTTTGGCATATTCAGGTGAGTTTCCATTCTCCATTGGGTTAAATGTTTCGGGTACAACCTTTGCCAACTCCTGGGTCATGGACTCAGGAGCTACTGACCATATGACTCACTTACCAAATATTTTTTCCACGTATTCCCTATGTTCAAGCAGTAGGAAAATACTCACAGCAGACGGTTCGATGACCACTGTAGCCAGTGTAAGGAATGTTAAAATAGATCCATCACTGATCCTAAAAAATGTCCTCCATGTCCCTAAACTGTCCACAAATTTGATTTCTATACAAAAACTTACTCGAGATTTATACTGCAATGTGGTTTTTCATCACGACTATTGTGAATTTCAGGACAAGGATTCGGGGAAGATGATTGGACATGCTAAAGAACGGTATGGTCTCTACTACCTTGAAGCACCAAGTCAGTTAAAAATTACTAAGGGCAGATTATCCCATTCTTTTATGTCAGAAAATCTTTCATCCAATAAAGAGAAAGTTTGGCTCCATCATCACCGACTTGGACATCCATCTTTTAGAGTTATTGAAATTCTGTTTCCTTCTTTGTTTAAAAATCTAAATGTTGAAACCTTTCATTGTGAGGTATGTGAACTTGCTAAACATAAGCGTATACCAATTCCAGCCAGTAACAAAAAGAGTTCTGTTCCTTTCTATTTTGTTCATAGTGATATTTGGAGTCCTACGTCTATTCCTAATATTTCTGGGGCAAGATGGTTTGTTTCATTTATTGATGACTGTACTCGTGTTACCTGGATTTTTTTACTCAAGCATAAATCAGATGTTATTACCGTTCTCCCAAATTTTTGCTCCATGGTCAAAAATCAATTTGGAATCAATATCAAAAGGTTTAGGTCAGATAATGCTAGGGAATATTTCAATCAAACCCTAACTCCATATTTTCAAAAGGAAGGTAATCATCTTGTGTCAATACCCCACAACAAAATGGAGTAGCGGAAAGGAAAAATGGTCACCTTCTTGAAAAAACCCGAGCCTTTATGTTCCAAAACAATGTGCCTAAAAATTTTTGGGGGAAGCAGTTCTCACTGCTGCCCATCTCATAAATCGTTTGCCATCTAGAGTTTTGGGATTCAAAAGTTCTATGGAAATACTCTCCACATTCTACCCTGACCTACAAACTACAAATAATCTTGTTCCTAGAACATTTGGGTGTGTATCATTTGTTCATGTTCACTGTCCAACTAAAGGGAAATTAGATCCAAGGGCAATAAAATGTGTCTTTGTGGGGTATTCCTCAACTCAAAAGGGGTATAAGTGCTACCATCCTCCATCAAGAAAGTTCTATGTCTCAATAGATGTCACTTTCAATGAACATGAGTCTTACTTCACCCATCCTTATTTTCAGGGGGAGAATTTAACAATAGAAAATAAGGACGAGGATGTTTTACTTGATCTATCGCCACTGTCCATGTGTAAACCATCCAGTTCATCTTGTCCCATTATACCAAACCATGTGCCTGAAAATCTTCCTAAACATATAGTTGAAAATGAACCAAACCATATGTCAGAAAATTCTCTTAAATCCATGTATAAACCTGAACTTATGTCTGAAAATCCTCAAGAAAAACCAGATTCTGCACCTGAGAATGTAAGATTTGGCAAGGGCAAGGTGTTCACAAGGAAGCAGATGACCATTCCTGAATTTATGCAGGTCCAAGAGTCCAACCCAAGTCCTGAGAATGAGGTAACAATATCTAATCCTACATTGCAAAATGAAACTGAATTTCATATGAGTAAGGATGACCAAGATCTTCCCATTGCTATTAGGAAAGCAACAAGAGTGCACAAAACGACCTTTATATCCTCTTGCACACTTTATGTCTTTTAAGAAATTTTCACCATCTCATCGATCCTTCCTTGTTAGCTTAAACACCATTACCATTCCTACCACCTTATCCGAGGCGTTGTCCAACGAGAAATGGAAACAAGCTATGAATGTGGAAATGGAGGCACTTGAGAAAAATAAAACCTGGGAGTTGGTAAAGTTACCAGTGGGAAAGAAGCCTGTAGGGTGTAAATGGGTGTATACAATAAAGTATAGAGCAGACGGATCAATAGAAAGATACAAAGCAAGGTTAGTAGCCAAAGGATATACTCAAAGCTATGGAATTGATTATCTAGAAACTTTTGCACCAGTTGCAAAAATGAATACTGTTAGAGTTTTATTGTCGTTGGCAGCTAACTATGGTTGGGAATTACAGCAGTTCGATGTAAAAAATGCATTCTTGCATGGAGAACTAGAGGAAGAAATTTACATGGAGGTCCCACCAAGTTATAGGAAGAACTTGGATTCTCAAATTGTGTGTAAATTGAAGAAAGCCTTATATGGTCTAAAACAATCACCACAAGCGTGGTTCGGACGATTTGCTAGAGTTATGATAGCTATGGGATACAAACAAAGCCGAGGGGATCATACATTGTTCATTAAACACTCAAGTTCAGGGGGAGTCACAGCTCTCTTGGTTTATGTCGATGACATAATAGTGACAGGAGATGATGACAAAGAAAAACAAATCTTGAGTCATTGTTTGGGCAAGGAATTTGAGATAAAGGTGTTAGGAAGGCTCAAATATTTTCTTGGGATTGAGGTTGCTCACTCTAAGCAAGGCATTTTTATCTCCCAACAAAAGTATGTCACGGATCTCCTAAAGGAAACAAGCATGACAGCATGCAAACCAGCAAGTACTCCAATAGATCAGAATGTCAAACTTAGAAAAGCAGAGGATGTTGCGGTAGACAAGGCAACATATCAATGCCTTGTAGGAAGACTTATTTATTTGTCTCACACACGACCAGATATAACATATGCAGTTAGTGTAATTAGCCAATTCATGCATAACCCAAAGGAAGTTCATCTACAAGCAACTTACCGAGTATTATAGTACCTTAAGGGAGTACCAGGAAAAGGTATTTTATTCAAAAGGAACGGAGGTTTAGTACTTGAGACATACACAGATGCTGATTATGCTGGGTCAATTGTTGACAGAAAGTCAACCACTGGATATTGCACCTTTCTTGGTGGAAACCTTGTGACATGGAGGAGTAAAAAACAGAATGTAGTGGCCAGGTCTAGTGCAGAAGCAGAATTTCGAGCAATGGCTCAAGGTGTGTGTGAAGTACTTTGGTTAAAAATCATTCTAGAAGACTTGAAGATTAAGTGGGATGGCTCAATAAGACTCTATTGTGACAACAAGTCTACAATCAGCATAGCTCACAACCCAGTACAACATGATCGAACAAAGCACATTGAAGTCGACAGACACTTTATCAAAGAACACTTGGAGAGCGGGTTGATTTGTACCCCTTACATGCCTACACACAGCCAGCTTGCGGATGTACTTACCAAAGGGTTAACCAGTTCAGTGTTTCAAAATATAATATCCAGGCTGGGAATGGAAAATGCCTATTCACCAGCTTGAGGGGGAGTGTAGGAAAACGTGATTAGTGGCTTATATTGTGCATAGTTAGTTATTTTTAGAATATATCTTTAGAAATAAACTAATTTAGATAGGTTTTTTAAGGTCCCATAAGTTATGGGATTTGATATATTTTTACCTTTTATTACTTTCCTTTTTTTACTAGTTCTAGCATCTATAAAGCTATTGTCTAATGTATTATTTAAAATAAGAAGTATTATTACTCTTTCAATCTCTAACAAACACTTTAGGCTCTAAGTTTAGTTTTTTGCCCACAATTTAGTCCTCCAAAGAAGCACTAACTTTGCTGTCAAATCAAAAAGTCAAAAGCATTCATTCATCAGGCAATATTTTGTTAAAATGTCATCGAGACTTGTTTTAGAGTACTTTATTCCATGATGTCCTAGGTAGCGCCCACAATTGAGGCCCTGATGTTCCATTTCATGCCTGCATTTGCTACATGAATTTCCATTTTTTAATTGACTGTTTTTTCTCTAGGAAATAAAGTTTTCTGAAGTTAACACCTCATCTCCTTAAGCAAAACAAGTATCATAAATCAACAGTATTTTTGTAGACTCGTTGCCAAAGAAGCTAAGTAGACCAATAGAGAAAAAGATCCAATACACATGAGTGTGTGTGTGTGTGTGTGTTTAGCGAGAGAGAGAGAGAGGGAGGAAAAGAATATACCATAAATCTTATAAGGTCTAAAAAAGCAGATTCTGATGTAGCTTAGAAAAGAAAGGAAGAAATTAATCTATGCATATATGTGTTGTCAACATAATTCAAATGAGTAGAAGTTTCTCCATGTAGCTAAGACTAACTTGTTAGGGGCCAAGATTAGGCCTCCCCAGACACAAGCAAGATTATATTATCAAGAAAAGATGCAAACCAATTAATTACCTCACCATCTGCCCTGGACAGCATAATTGCATCTATGTTTTTGTAGGAGCCCATACCAACCATATGTTTGCGATCTGTGCTTATGGAAGGTTCTATGTTACGGGAAGCCCTTATACTGTCCAGCTCAGCTTGTGTCCTGAACTCCTGAATCCTTTTCGCAAGTTTATCTTCTTCAGCATTAGCCAATTCTTTTGATTGTTGTGCATATGTTAGCAACTGTGACAAAAATTAAACAAAATTTCATAAGGCAAGAAAATTCCCCAGTTATTTAAATTAGAAAACAGTGAGAGAAAAGGGACACTTCCAAATAGAAGAATTAATGACACAGCATAGGTAAATTCTAGTTCAGGCATGGTGAGATTATGGAAGGCCAAATTTGGGTTCCCAGAAATGGAGGCTAAGTCCAGCCTCTAATATGCCGCCAACATTCTTCACATCCACCATGGTACTTGGCATCCACTCTAAGCTCACACGATCAGATGGAAACTAAGACACTAAGGAAAATATAAAGATGCAATCATATTTGAGTTGATTGTCAAGCATTCCCTTCATGTAAACCATTCCAACACCACTTTACCCATCCTATCAATTATGGCCATTGTAGAAGCATGAAATGTCAATATCTTTTGCTCATCCCACATCCAATACATTACACCAATTAAATCAAAATTTAGACAGTGTTTTACTTTCACCTGATGAATAAATGGCTCCATTTGGCTAAACAAATCATACCCCTAAATCAAAAAGAAAGAAATTTGATTTAGCTGCAAAAGCAAGCAAGAAAATCAAACCAATAACACAAAACTAACTCTAAATCATACCAACTTAAAATATCTCAGATGTGCATCCATGATTGCACTAATGGATTCCAGGAACTCATACTTCTTTTTCACTTCAATATTCATGAGGGCACTTACCTGAGGTCCTTGAGATCAAAGAGAAACGATCCTTAGAAGAAAAGATTAAAGGGGCTTCTAAAGAGAATTCAAAAATATAAACGCACTAGATTGAAGCGGCTTCTCTCAAATGCTGACTTTGAGTTACGCAGATCCTGTCAAAAATATAGTGTACTCAGTATATGCCAACAAATGCAATGCTAAAAATATAACCAAGCACTTTTTGTTATATTCTACACAAGAATGCATTGGAACAACTTACAAGGTTTTTCAGTAATCCAGGCCCAAAACAAAAGGAAAAACAAAAAAAAAAAAGAATTGCCAACAATTCAAAATCAACCTTTAATGGTAATTATAGCTATCTTATCAATCCATTGCAGTTTATAAGGGAGCATAATTTCTTTAAAAATGTATCCAACAAATGTCAATTTATGCCACTCATGAATAGTCCAGAAAAGAAAAGGATGTAATCAAATGAGCTAGCTATAGATATACAACACCATAATAAATATATATATATATATATATATATATGTGTATATCTAAATGATATTTCTACGGGGCAGCATCATAAAGTATAGGTTCGTGCTGCCCCATAGAAATATCATTTAGCTTAAATTCAAATGTAGTTACTCCAATTTTACCATACTACTTGAAACTGAAATATCCTAGGTGTTGTTTTGAGCTCTGACAATGTAAAAGCTGTTCCTAGAAAAGAGAAACAAAAAGTCCAAAGAACTAAAAGAAATGATTTCAGAAAATAAGGAAAAAACCACTACTTCAGCTCTGTATCCAGTGGGCATAAGAAGTACAAAGACAATAATATTTCCAGGCAAACAACATAGCTTTAAACAATAATTTAACAACCTCAACAGGTACTGCAACGTAACTACATATAAGCAACAAAATATCATATACAAATTCAGTTGTAGCTTATGATGACAGTATTACTTAACTACAAAATTTCCTTTAGATCAGAAAATGAAAAGAAAAGAAAAATTCAATGCTGCACACATCAGAGTATACCTCTTCTAATTCTTCAATGATGTCTCCACGAGTATTTTTCTTCAAAGACACAAACTTTTCACGTGACTGGAGATGCAAAAAAAATTAATGATTAACATTCAAAGCTTCTAAGCAAAGATGAAATGGGAAAACAACAGCACCTTTGATAAGAAACCATATTCTGCTCACATGCAAGCCTAAACAGTTCAGCATCCAGAAGTGAATCATACAACATTAAATAATGACATTGCAGTGGAGAAAAGTGCAGATAAGTAGAGGCTCCTTGTATGGCTTGCTGAAAAATTATCACAGCATGAGACTTCTGCTCAATTTGTTAGAACAATGCTAAAACTAGTGGAAATAAAGTATACACTTATGGTTATATTGAAACTGCAACATTGCCAGGTCTCCACAAATAGTTCCCTGGACAATCAACTCTGGTTTGAATGTAAATCACTACTTCACATGAAAGTTGACCAATGGAATGTATCTCTTGCATCAATGAAAAGATTATTCTCACTGACAATACAACAAAGGTGTAGGGCCACAAAGAAACCCTGTGGCCAATGTATATGTTTATGTGAAACCACAGTTGTTAAGAGTCATGACCATCATTTTCAGCAAGACTCAGTTTCTTAGAGCATGTAGAATGAGCTGCCCAAATAAGTCAGCAGATAATGAGTCATTCCCATGTCTTTAGAGACACTGCTGATTCATTTGTTGGGCTTTAGAAGGACAAACAACCAACAGATTATATTATGATGTTTAATGTTTGTAGTCATGATGGAAATATGCATTTAAATCATTTCCATTAGATATTTTCTTTGAAAAATGGGCTTCTTTCAATCTTTTGCTGATATGATATGACTTAGATATTTGTTAGATTGGAAACATGGTTAAATTTATGTGCATAAGGGCTCCCTTGACAGAATTCTAATAACATATTTGAATCCAGATTTCAATTTTGCAATTAAGTCATCTTCATGTCTATATACACATGAATGTGTGTGTAAGCACATGTCTTACATAATAATCAATTGCAAAACAACAAAGAAATTTTTCAATGTGAACCAACATACCTGATTATAAGCATGATTGGCTTTGTCAAAGCGTCTACGAGACTCCTATAGGAAAAGCACATCTTTGTTGATAGTATTAGCCCAAGAAAGCAGGAGAAAGAACACGTATATGTTGACCTTTAAGCTACATTTTTTTATTATTTTATTTAAACACAGCCTACTATCAAAAAGAAAGGAAACATAATCCCCTATTTATATTCCTTTGCTTATTCCCTTCTGATATTGTATTTATATTTTTATTTATTTTTACAGTGCTGGACACTTTACAGTGCTATCAGAAGTTATAAATAGTAAAATTGTCAAAGACTGATGCAACAATATAAAACCTAGTTAGACATTGTAATTACCTTTACTTCTTGTAGAGAAACATCCATAAAGTATGTCAGCCGATCAACTAACACGTGCTCCACCTGTTACAAATGAATTGTCACTGGTCATGCAGGAAACAATTCAAACGTGAAACAATAAACATGATAGTTTCTGGTGCCATGAAAGGGTGTTAAAACAAAACCTTAACCATCAAGAGATCCTTAAGAGTCACAATCAAACTTCAAAAAGCAAACAAAGTGTTTTTTATTTTAGTTACCATCAATGTTGGTAAAGGACTTTATGTCATTTTCAATGCTTTGAATCCAGCAATGGACTTAGTGATACAATAAAGTACTCATGACATCATGCCCAGAAGTTGACTGAACAACTAACCAACAACCAAACATAAACAAATCTTTAATTCTGTATACCATAGTACAATAGATCTCAAGCTCCAATAGGAAAGTTGACAGATATATGCCTACAGGAAAACCTATTTAACTCTTCTCAATTATCCATATAACTTCATAATTTAATTATAAGAGGTATCAACAAAAATTTAGCAGTGCTTTCTCAAGGTAATACATAGATCAAGGGCCTTGAGCACCAGCTAATACAATTACAAAATGAGAAAAAAGCAGCTTAAAGCAAAAGTTTATAATGCCCTAGCAAATTTGCCATAAAAAAAAAGGAAATGCAACGGATTATGATGGAACGAGTTCCATGTCTGAATGATGCAACATGCAAGCAATTAAGAAGGCATTTGTGTATTTCTTATGTAGAAATAGTTAAAATGACAAGTATGATTCACACTATCTAATACCATCAGCAAAAGTCTTTCTAGTAGATGCTACTTAGAGCACTCACTTGGGAAACAAGAAGCTCTTTATAAGTTGCAAGTTCACGAAATCCATTGATGAACTTTGAAAGGACTGGGCCTGATTTAAGGGAACCAATAAGTAAGAAAAGAATCATAACTCACCAAAACATATCCTCATGCATATTCGATAGGATGTTAAGTTTAAGCGTTTGGAACTTAAGTTCAGTTCATGATTAGAAAAGAGGATGCCAAAATTCAAACAAACTGAACTATACTCAAAGTTCACCACATTCAACATTCCAATTCGATGTCAATGTCAACAAATTTTGCCTCCTATAAGCATTGGGATAACAAAATATCATCTAGATGTTTGATCTTGCCCAGCTGTTTGACATAATACACCAGCAGTTGGAAGGATATTCATTTTTCATTATGCTCACAGTAGGAAAGACGATTATTCGATCAGATCCTGAACAACAATTGACACAAAGCAAAGTATCCATGGCTGCAGTTATTAACCTCTTTGTATCAATAAATTGGCCTTTCCATTTGGTACAATTTTGGTCGCCATCGAAAGAATCAAATGGTGCCAATAGTTTCAATGTGAAAAAATAACTTTCTTATTTCCATGCAAGTCAAGGGACCCTTCCTAGTAATCCTCCTCATGTAGTTGACATATATCCAACATCCAAGATCGTAGATTCGAAAGTTCTCTCTCTCTCTCTCTCTCTCTCTCTCTCTCTCTCTCTCTCTCTCTCATAGTGAAGAAACTAATTTGTTAGTGTGAGTTTGCATTAAGGAGAGAGAAAGAGGGACAAAGAAAGAGTGAGGGAGGAGGCAACTACTGTCTTTTACAGTCATGCAAAAAGCAAGTGTCCCACCAACCTCCAATTGATACACTCACAGGATCATCTTGTCCACCACCAAACGCTTCCAAAGAATCTGCAAAAGCAGTATCGGCATAGCAACCTTCTCCAAGAGCTGCCCTGTAAAATTGAACATAAAATTAGCAACTTCCTTTTTTAAAATTTCAAACCTTTGCACATCAGTCATGAGAAAGAAAAATATTATGTTAACTGCTAAGCAAGTGAAAAAGAAAGAGAAGAATATTGAAATGTGCATGACTTCAATGTAGTTATGGCCAACAAAAGGGAAAAAAGAAAAAACCCAGAAAATACGGAACTTACAAAAATCTCTTACACCCTCTATATAATCTTTGGCAGCGATCTTTCAGCTCATCAGCTATATTCTCTCGAGCACATAGCTGTCCAAGTCCAAGTAACAGAGAAAATAAAATTAAAAATAAATAAATAACAGAGAACAAGGGGACATAAAAAAAAATTTCATTTTACTATCTCAGCTTACAACATGAGAATTCTTCCCTATTAAATTCTTTAAAAAATCTCTCAGTTCCTTGAGAAGTAAAAGATTCAAACAAAAAACATAATAATAATAAATAAAGAAAGAAAAAAGCACAGCCCGTAGACTAAGACCAGCAGCGTATTGGGTACCGCAAAGAACCAAACAGCGGCCCCTTCAAAAACTAAGACACACTGCGATCCCTTCCACAAGTGAGTAGATTCGAGTCCATGCGAACCGAACAGAAGCCTATCTAGTAATGAAGGCCGAAAAGCTAAGCGCATTTAGCCCTCTACTTCTTATGAAACAACCAGATATATATATATATATATGTTGAAAAATTGATGGTAGTCATTAGTTCATGGATACCTCTCTCTCGAACATAGGGGAATCTTCAAGGTTGATGAAGGCCGCCATTTTTGCTGTCTGGCTTTTTTAACTTCTTTCTTTCTTTCTTTCTTTCCTCTGTTTTCGTTTTCCAGAAGATAAACAAGAAGCACCAGCCAAGCCACCCGGATCTAAACCCCAGAAGGACCGACAAATGCCAATATTTTGTATTTTTAAAAAAAATGCTTTTTGACCTCTTTTTTTTTCTTTCTTTCTTTCTTTCTTTTTTAATTAAATTGATTGTTTATATCAATGGCTACAAAGTCACATATAATAATTATAATTTAAAAAAATAAAAATAAAATTTATAAAAATTGAAATAGTTATTCATTATGAATTTTACTATTTAATAATTTTGTAAAAATAGTGTATCAATTTGATTATTTATTTAATCTATCTCTATAAAATAAAATAAGTTAAAATTAATTGATAATTAGTAAAAATTTAGTCAGATCAAGAGAACAAATAAAAAAAATTAAAAACATTAGTCTTGTTAAAGATTAAATCGATTTTAACTTTATGATATGATAAATTATAATTTGACCTCTATTATTTATTTACTTATAATTAAAGTCTTAAATTATATTCAAATTTAAAATAAATTTACAAATTTTATTCAACTTGTAATTTAATTATTAAAACTAAATTTATTATTTAATTGAATTTAAAATATAGTCAAAATTTGACTAAAAGTGCATCGCATAAATTTCAAGTAAATTTAATATGTATTAAAGTCTAAAACTAAATTTAAATTTAGTATATAATGGAATATTATTAACAATCCTATAGGCAACTAAAATATCTAATTAATAAATGGACTACCTTTCAATAAGTTGTAACTTTAAACAGTCTTCCTTCAATAGAGATACGTCTTTAATTATATGATCTACAAACAACAACAACAACTAGAGTGGAGTGGAGCCATTAATTAGATTTTAAAAATTAGTCATTTAACTATAATGAACCCTTCATTACTATTTTAAGTTAAGATAACATTTTTTTATCAAAATAATCCCTTCCAAGTACAAAAGACTATTCATTTATGCTTAACTTTAACTTTTTTATTTTTCACTTAACAGTTTTTACTTAAAAATACTTTAATATGTAAACTTTAAGATTCAATAAAAACTTCTAACCCAATTAAGTCATATTCACCTGGTTTGTTTATTGCATTTATCTAATGCCTAAACTCTCATTATCCTCGAATTAACAAACAAAATCTCACTTAACCATATGTACTTTCCTTAAGGTTTCCCACAAAAATTTTTGGTGACATTGATTGATTCTATCACAAAATTAAATTTGAAATATTCTTTATTTACATTATATAGGTTGGAATTATAACAGTAATTGTTTTAATAAGCATTAACCTACAAACAAAAGTTAATTGTCTTACTTTCCATCCAACCATATTTAATTGGACATTATTTAATATAGTTTTATACATAAGTGTAGTAACTCTCTCATAAAGAGCAAGCATCCCTATATATTTCTCTATTATTAATCAACTTAATTTTAACTTCATTACTAATTCTAATACTTGTAGCTCATGATATATTCTATAAAACAAGAATGTTGGATTTAAGCAAGCTTACTTTTTACCTTAAGCTCTCACAAAATATGTTTAAGTAATGTTTAATGATTATAATTTATTCAAACATTACCTCAGCAAAATGTATCACATCAAGGGACAAAATAAAGTTCTTTTAAGTAGAAAAAATTGGCTTCCATATACCCTTATTAACCATTTATTCCATATGATGTAAGAATTTTTCCATACAAAACACAAATAAATATAGAGAAAAAGGATTTTAAAAGTTTAATACAAATCTCATTTTATAAATAAACATCTTAGGTAAGTTAACATATTATATAATAATTACTAATAAGCTACTTGGTAGTCTAAACTTTTTGAGACTCATAAACTTCCAATTAAGCTTTCTCTAAATCTGCCGACCACCTTTCTTTTTTGCATAAGTCTCTAAAAATGTTAATTACATTTTGCAAAATAACCATATTGTCTATAATGTTAACTTGGTACAAAACTAATCTAAGTACTTATTATCTAGCTTGGCAAAAATAGTTGCAACCTTACAACATTAACTTTAGTAATAGTTTTATAATGTACATTGAACAAATTAATGAATTTAAAATTTGTTAATCTTTTTAATGACTTAACCTTTGTAATTAACACAATTTAAGTATCATTTACACCTTTTGGTAATAACACTTGTTTAAAAGCCTTTTTTGCAAAACTAATAATAAAGCCTTTAGTGATATCGCAAAAATGTTGAAAGAAAATGACATAGTAGCCATAAAACCTTAAAGTCTTATGTGGTTTAATGCCAAGAATTGCCCATTTGATCTTATCATGATTAACTCCTCTAGCTAACATCTTTAATTGTTCAAATTCCATTGCTTAAAATGAGCTTTCAATAAAACATCATATGGCTACAAAGCCTTATTTGTGTATAATTATTGGAAGAAACAATAAGTCTTCTTTTATAATACATCTTTATTTTATTCTTATTAACCATTAATCCCTTTAAGCATCACAATTTTATTTTTATTGTACCTAATAAGAGTTCAAGTATGAAAATACCATATATTCTTCTCTTTATTAAGTATCTAATTAGTTTTTGATTTTTAATACCATACAAACTCTTATTTAACCATATTCTATAATTTTTTTACAAGCTTTTGTTCTAAAATTTTCAACCATATATTAAATTTATGAATTAACTTAACCTAATATCTTTGAATTTGTACTAAGAGTCATTCCTTACAATGGAAAATATTACTAAAAAAAGCATTTTATTTCATCTATTTAATTTTAAAGTAAGAAGATTTAGCATAAGTAAAAAGTTCACCTCTTATTATTAATTTTTAACTATTGAATTTTAGAAACTATAATACAAGAGTTATGCCCCTTAAACTTAAATAACTAAAAGCATAAGCAAAAATTTAGTCTTTTAACCAATTGAATAAGTAATGAATTATGGTCTAATCGCATTTTAAGAATGTGAGCAACTAAAATCTCTAGCCACTGAAGATGTAATTGCACAACACATAACATTATGTTAAGTTTACATGAAATTTAAGTTTGTGTTACCTCGAGACCACATAAACTTAGGTCCTTTAAAACCTAAGTCAATAAACACCAAGTTATGGTTTCAACCAACAAAATGATCCTATTATGTCACCTTAGGATTTAAGTCATCCATTTTCTATATAAAGAGTTTATAAAGTTAAAATTATCTACCACTAATCACAACTTTGTCATAATGAAATAAATGCCTCTAAATCATTCCATAAATATTCCTTTTTACTTTGCATTTAATTTTACATACATTGTAATACATAATTAAGGTGTCTTACACTACTTTTCAATTAAAAAATGTAAAAACTATTAATGATGCTCTAAAAAAGTTAGTTTGATCTTATCATAATATTATAACTCTTAAATGTAATCACTTAATCCTTAAGTTTCAACATGTTTTACACTTGACAAGTATTAATCCACTTTTCCTTACAAACTTAATCCACTTTGACACCATTAATCATTGTTTTCATTAACTTTATAATATTTGGATCATACAGTTAAAAAAACATCTTTAATATTTTTAAGAAAAAAAACTTCTTATTAAGTTTACCATTATAATTTCAAACTAGTAAATTCATAAATAAAAGATAATTATTGATAAAAATGCATATAAAATGAGTAAAAAACCTCAAGTATTAGTAACTACTGCAATATAACACCTATCATAACTATTTTATACACTACCATAAGGATCTCAAACATCATATTTTAGTCTAATCCAAATTGGACTTACGCAAAATAAGTGAACCAAAATTATTATACCTAGGGTTATAGGTAAATATTAATGCATCTTAAGATTATAAGTCATCCAAGGAGTGTTGGCCTAGTGTAATGAAAGTCCATTTTTCACTACTCTTAAAAATCATAGCCTACTTTCCTTTATTACAAGTTTGGTAGATCTTATCTTAGGATAAATAATATCTAGGTGCTTGTGAAATTAATTGTCTTCTATTAATGGTAGCTATTGATTTAATACGAGCCTTCACTAAAAAAAAAAAAAAATTTTCATTCAATGTGATGATATTCTCTTATTCCATTATTATCACTTTGCTCTTGAAAACACCATAAAGCATGATCCATTCCTTAGTAATGTCCTTTCCATAATTGCTTTTGTCCCAACATGATTTTGTGCACTTACAAAATTTGACTTTTTCTTAGTTACTTCATTAGTAATTATTAAAGTTCCCGATTTATCCCTAGGATCTACTAGTTTGTGATACTGTGAGAGGGGTGAATCAGTATCACCACAATTCACAATTCATAGATAAGTGAACAACTTTAACCTCTTCTTAAAAGCAAACTATTTCTCAGATTCGACTAAGGTAAATCTATTGCTACCTACTAATTACAATAGTTCCCAAAATTACATTTCAAACACCTTGCCTAATAGACAATTCGAATGTTCTTGTTTAGATTTTCGTTAGGTTATGGGTTGGCTGATACTTTAGCTGCGTTCACAACTCAATTCAAAACATATAATGTAAAGCAAATTAAAGACACACAAGATTTACATGGTTCCGTCAACGTGACGTATATCTATAGTGGTAGGGACTCTCCATTATTGAGACTATCTAATATACTTGAGAATTCCAATTACAATGGATGTCTTAATCTTCTACTCTTTTTAATATTGCAATTACTAAGCAAGTACAATACAAAGAGTGTCATTTACTGTGTCTACCCTTCTTCTAACTTCTCTTGATTCTGTTGAATTGAAAAGCTGCTTCACTGCTGCTTAGAAGTTCACCGCAACATTCTCTAACCTCTTTTAAAGAAATCTAGAAATACATTGAGTTCTTTTTGATACTTTGCCGAATTCCTTCTTTAAGTTGTCTCACATAACTCCTACTTTCACCGTTTCA
>JAHLGO010000126.1:2642838-2655103 GCA_020615895.1 Ceriops decandra
TTTTTTTTTTTATCAAACTTATCATTAGATATTAAATCATTATCCTTAATCTTATAAAAACTATCTCTTTCCTTATTTGCATCACCCTTATCCACTTGACTCAAAAACATATTCAAATATTAGGCCTTTTGTTTCCCATCATCTACTTCTTTAAGCTAAGATAGGTTGTTTGGCGGTAATGATGATAAATTTGGAATTAAGATGATATTTTTGACAATCTTCACCTTCTTATTACTTATTGCTAATAAATTAGTATTTTGTTTTTTTATTGATAGCCAGACAATGCCTTTAGTCTCCATTTTATTATTCAAAAAAGCAACATTTGACTAAAGGAACAACTTAAATTTTAGATCAAAATAAGTCTTAACATATTATCTTATAAAATACAAAAGGCCTAAAAATTAAATTTTAAAAAAAGTTTAATTTTAGTTAAAGCCATGAATTTTTTTCACCCACTAAGCTAATACTTAGAGACAAGTCATAAAAAAGAGACAAAGAAATTTGCATTACTATAGCTTTTAGACTTTCATTGAAATATTAGATCTTGAAGTAAAAAAAAATAAATGTAATTTATAAAACAATATGAATATAAAATAAATGAAAAATATAAATATAAGTAATTTAAGAACTAAAAATAAAACCTAGTAATAAACATTAAATACTTAAACTTTTATTATAAATAACACATCATTTCATTGATAATAAATCTTGAAATCTTTAAATTTGATAAGTTACATTAAATGATTTAAGAAACCTTAAATAAATTTCTAAAAAAGGGATTAGAGGATTTTTAAGAAAAGTTTAAAATAATAATAACATAAAGTTGACAAAAGAATTAATTTATCTTATTTATAAATTTTACACAAAATGATATCGTGAATTGTATATGGTTAATAAAAATACTATTTATTAAATGGGCACCATAAGGTATTGTATTTCGCCCCTTTTTTATACATAACCATACTTTCAAGCTTAAATCTCTAATTAACAAATTGAGTCATAATAACTTACATGATAAGAGAGTTTCATAAGTTAATAAGGATAATATTTAATAATAACACCTAACATTATTGATGACAACTTCAAAGTAATTATTAACATAAGACAAGAGAGTGTTATAATCATTAATTTGAATATTATGTGATAATTTTGGGCCATTCAACTAAATATAAATGTTAAAACTTAATAAGTAAGATGACTATAATAAAGATTTGAGATATACAAAAAAGCATGTTATGATAGTTACTATACAATAACGAAAGCTATTTCAGAAGAATAATGGTCATTAAAGTGGCAAAAGTTAAGCTAATCCTCATAACTTTGCTTAACTCGACTCGTCTCAACTCAACTTAATTCGTATTGACTAAAAATGTTAATGAACAATAACTTTAAACATCCAAAACTAAAATAATCAAATCACTTCAATTAATAATAACTTAAAACTTAGTTTACATAAAACTTAATTAATTTGAAACTTAAGTAACCTTAACCAAAATAACATAAGGCTTAAATAACTTAAGTTTAAAACTTAAAAAACATGTAAATTCATATATTTAAAACTTAATAAACTTGAAACTTAATGACTTAAAATTTAACATATCTAAAATATGAATGACCTTAGACTTGATAAACTTAAAATTTAAATGATATGAGGCTCTATTAAACCTCTAACTCAAGATACCTAAAATTTAAATGACTTAAGATTTAAAATAATTTGACCTGAATCTAATTGGATCTGCTTATTTTCCATCTCTAATAATGATATACATAGGAAAGTTTATATGTTAATGCCCTTTAATATCAATAACCTCTTTATAAGGTATACTATTTTAGTAAAGTGTTATATAGGATTAAACAAGCTTTTTAAGCTCGATTTGTCAAGTTCAAGTCCACTATTTCACTATATGATTTAACTTTGAGTTTTTGTGACTTTGCTTTTTTTCATCTAGAAGATAAATATTGATATTGTTCTTTTCTTACTTTATGTTGATAACAAGATTATTATATGTCATTATATTGAAAGTATTTATTTTCTTTAGAATTATCTAAATTACTAGATTAAGATAAAAGACTTAGGTTCTTTCAAGTACCTTTTAAGTTTGAGTATTTCATTTGTAACTAATAGTTATTTTCTCTTCCAAGTCAAATACATCATAAATTTTCTTTCTCAAACCAATGTTATAGATAGTAGATGACTTTCTTATCTTTTGAGATAAATGTTAGATTCACTTTCAATAATGATACATTCCTTAATGATGTTTTATCTTTATCAATTAACTATAAGCTTAACTATCTTGTAGTCATTTATGTTGAAATTGCTTATGCAACACATTAATCAATTCATGATCAATTGTAGATTACTCATTTTGTAGTTATTTTTCATGTTTATGACATGTAAAAACAATATTAATTTATGAGCTTCACTTTTCTACTCATTCTTATATTTATAAGCTTTTTCAAATATTAACTAATATAAAATTCTATAAATAAGTGTTTTATTATTTATTTTTGTTTCTTTCTTAGTAACTCTAGCATCTTTTAGTGTATTAAGAGACATTCAATAAAGCACATTATCACGAATGTATTAATTTCTTCTCACGATCGTACAACACTTAACTTTTCATACGCCCTTCGTAAAAACTAAGTCAGTCTTCCCCCTTGGATAATGAAGAAAGAATAGAGCACAATGGAAAATACAATAGAGAATAATGAGAGAAAAGAACACTATATTATTTTTTAGAAAGAATACAAGTAAATTGGATGCCTTCCACCCTTGGGACTAATCTCCTTTATATACAACTCTACCTCCTAAATGGATGACTGAAATTCATATAATCTAACAACTATAATCAAGGTTTTAGAGAATTCTACAATGATCTTTATAATTCTACATAATCAAGAGAATTATATAATAAGGTAGAATGTTCTAAGGTCTTAGTAGCCTTTTTATCCTTGAAGATTTTACTATGATTCTTTAGAACCTTCCAGGGCGTTTCACTCTCCCCCACCTAATTCTTTAACACCCTTGTTAAGTTCTCATATTCTTGAAGTTGTTACTGAAATTGCCATATATCTGCCTTGCTCTCCCATATTACTTCACTCTCAAGCAATCCCTTCTATTTGATCAAGTATTGAGTGCTTAGGGGTGTACCATGTTTTCAAACAATCCATTCGCCAAGCACTTCTCTGACCTCTTTGTCATAGGACTTTACCACAATTAGTAAAGCTCTATTGGAGACTTCATATCTTTGGTCTTCCTTATCTTCCTTGAATAGTTTCAGCATACTAACGTGGAAAACTGGGTGGATTTTCAAGTTTTTGGCTAGATTAAGTTAGTAAGAGACCTTACTAACCTTCCCGATGATTGAGTAAAGTTCCTTATACCTTCTTATTAGACCCTTATGGACAGAAAAGAAAGTTTTGAATTATTGGGGCAAGATTTTGACCATTACCTTGTTTTCAACAGTAAACTCGACTTCTTGTCTTCTCTTGTTTGCCCATTTCTTCATTTTTTTAGTTGTCTTATCAAAGTAGGAACATGTTATATTGGCTTGCTCCTTTAACGACTTGGCCATCTTTAGGACTCCTAGGCTTTTCGTTGATGAATCCATATCCATATTGTGGGGTGTTAAAGGTTGTTGCCCAGTCACTAATTCAAGAGGACACTTCCCGGTCGCCTCACTCTTTTGTAAGCTGTAAGAAAATTGAGCCACGTCTAGGAATTTCACCTAATTTGTTGGTTGACACTTACAAAGTGTCAAAGATAACACTCCAAAAAAGCATTCACTCTTTTAATTTGGCTATTAGCTTAAGGATGAAAACTCATAAAGAAATGTAACTCGGTCCCTAAAAGCTTGAACAACTCATCCCATAATCAACCAGTGAAATGAGGATCACAATTAGTTATGATGTGGCACAACAACCTCCAATACTTTACCATATTTTTAAAAAATAGCTGCATGGCCTCTTTGGCTATACAATTAGTTGGGGCAAGGATGAAAGTCTCATACTTTAAAAAGCAATTAATGACCACTATGATCAACCTTAACCCTTTTAACTTGAATAACGCAAAGATGAAATCTATAGTGATGGTCTCCCAAGGCCTTTGAGGTATTGGTAAGGTTTTAGTAAGCCTTTAGGCAATCGATGGTCAACCTTGTCTTATTGGCACATAAGGTAGGTTCTAACATGGATTTCAAAATCATCCCTTAATTGAGACCAATAGTATATCGTCTTTAATAACATCCACATTCTTTTCATGCCTGGGTGACCTACCCATTTGGTATCATAACACTTCTTAATGAGGGAATGTCTTATATTCCCCCATTTAGGCATATAGAGTCACCTACCTCGAGTATAGATTAAGCAATCCTTAGCCCAAAACCTTTTTGTCCCCTTCTTGACAACAAGGTTGACAATTTTTCTAGTCATAAGATCATGTTTGAGCCCTTCTCAAGTTAGATCTTTGATATCCTCTTTTGCTTAAGAGATGACTGCTAGTTCTGCTCTGTGATTTAAAGCATTAGTGACTACATTAGCTTTGCTCGGCTTATATTGTAATGTATAGTCGAACTTAACCAAATAGTCTTGTCACCTAGCTTGCTTCAAGGTCAACTTCTTTTGGGTTTGAAAGTAGCTAATGGCTATATTATCCGTCTTGATTGCAAATTGAGAACCTAGTAGATAATAGTGCTAAGTGTGGAGACAATGCACAAGGGCAATCATCTCCTTCTCTTGCACTATGTATTTCTATTTAGTGTTATTTAACCTTCTACTCTTATAAGCCACAGGATGCCCTTTTTGCATTAGGGCCCATTCTATAACAAAGTGATAAATATTGGTGTAGACTTCAAACATCTTTATAAAGTTAAAGAGAACAAGGATATACTTTCTATTTGCTGCGACCTTTAACCCTTCAAAGGCCATTTGCTGTTGAGTTGTCCACTCCTATAATTAACTCTTCTATAATAAGTCATTTAGGGCAGCTGTATATGCTAAGTATCCCTTAATGAACCGCATGTAGTAGTTGGTTAAACTAAGGAATAATCGCAACTGTATCATATTCTTTAGCGTTTCCTAATCTTGGATGGCCTTTACCTTTTCCTCATCCATTCGAATTCATCGATTGCCCACCATATGACTAAGTAAATGTACCTCCCGTGTCACGAAAGTGTACTTCTCCTTTTTAATGTAAAGCTTGTTCTCCCACAAGAGTCTGAACACAATTTGTAAGTGGTCTGCATGGTCTTCGAGTATCTCACTTTAGATAAGAATGTCATCCAAGTAAACCACTACAAATTCGTCCAAGAATGGCTGGAAAATTTGATTCATGAGGGTGGAGAAAATGGCAGGGGCATTGGTTAACCCAAAGGGCATCACTAACCACTTAAAGGAACCATAGTGGGTAACATAGGTGGTCTTTGACTCGTCTCTTTTTGCAATACAAACTTGATAGTATCTAGAACATAAGTCCACCTTTGTAATCCACTTGGCTCATCCTAATCTATCAAACAAATCAGGAATAAGAGGAAAAGGGTACCAATTTTTTATCGTAATCTTGTTAAGTACTCTGTAATCGATGCACATACATAATGAACCATCGTACTTCTTCTGGAACAAGACTGGGGTGCCATGGGGAGCCTTTGAAGGTTGAATCTGACACGTATCCAATAAACTAACCAACTGCCTTTTCAACTCTTCGAGCTTGACAAGTGCCATGCAATAAAAGGTCATAATGGGTGGCTCAGACCCTTGCTTTAACTCTATCTTGTGGTCAATTTCTCTCCTTGGAGGAAGTCGTTTAGGCAACTTGGGAGGCATGACATCTTTGTTCTTTTCAAGAATATCTTTAATCTTCTAGGGTATGTCTACCTCCAGATGGCTGGAGGGATCATTTGTTACCATCATTACCAAGTACGTGATTTCCCCTCGCTTAAGGCCCTTCTTTGCTTGCATTACAAATAGGATTTTCCTATCACTTACCTTCGAGGTGGCAAAAATCATGCACGGGGCCTCCTTCTCAAGCACACACATAGAGTTTAAATATGGCATAAGAATAATTTGTACCTTACGAAGAAAATCCATGTCAAGTACAATCTTGAAATCATCCATAGGTGCCACGGAGAAGTCGAATATGCCTTTCCAAGGACTAAGGCTCATTTGTACTTTTTGAGTCACACCATTTAAGGGCTTGACACTTGTATTAATAGTTTTGAGTCAACCCCCACTATTGGTCATACTTAGACCAAGTCATTTAACTTCTTTCTCAGTGATGGAGTTGTGAGTGATGCCCATGTCAATCATGATTTGGGCATGCTGTCCATTTATCTGCACATCCACAAACATCAACCCCTTACCTCTCATTACTTGGAGCTCTTGTTTGACCTTAAAGGCATTGAGCAATTGTAGAGAATTAATCTGCTTTGTTGGAACATCGACTGCTTATGACCCTTGTTGCTCCATCATAGTTGCTAATAAACCCAAATTTGGATAGTTTTTCATAGGGTGTGGCCCCTTACATATGAAGCACCCTCATTTAGGCATGATGGATTATTTCTTCTCTTTATAGCCCTTTTTAGTATACGGGTTGTGGCTTCCTTAGCCTTTATATCTTTCTCCCCTACCTTTGTTAGAGTTAACCTTAGAACTCTTAATTTTAGAAAACTCACTCCTTTGATACTCGGTGGGGGACTCTGCAATTGCAATAGCCTTATCGACGTCTTTCACCCCTCATTGCTGCACTTCTTACTTGGCCTAATTTTGGAGTCCATTCACGAAGTAGAACATTGCATCTTTTGCCCCTAGGTTAGGTATTTTCCGCAACAACATTGTGAAATCCCTAACATAGTCAAGGATAAAGGACTTGTATCTTAGCTCCCTCAGCTACTTGCATGCTTCATATATCATGTTCTTAGGGAAGAACTGCCTCTTGAGCTACTTCTTGAAGTCCTCTCATGTCCCTATGATACAAAGGCCTTTTTGCATATCCACATGCTTCCTACGCCACCACAAGGTTGTTGTATCCATAAGGTAGGGTCACCATGTTCACTTTGTCTTGCTCATTTACCATTTTAAGACACTCAAAGCATCCCATAGGAAATTCTCCACCTTTTAGGCATCCCTCTTGCCCAAGAACTCCTTGGGCTTTGGAGCCTTCACCCTAAGAGCTCCTTTTGAGCCATCATCGTTAGCCACAACCCTCTTGCATATGGTTACGTCTTAGCGCATCTATTCTAGAATGGTTTCTAAAGAGGTCACTTGAGTTTGCAAACTTTTGACGGTCTACATGACTGTAGCCTTGAAGGTTTGCTCACTCTCGTAACACCCTTCATTATTAGAAAGATACTTTTAGACGTCCCCTTTAACTTTATTAAGTTCTTCCAATATGTGAGACTCTAAAGCCTCAAAATTTTGCTTAATGTGTTCAATACGTACTCCTTTCTCAGTCATTATCTGTTCAAGGATGTTGGACTTTTCTTTTAAAGTGGCAAGAGTTGCGATGGAACAAATCTTGTTATGCTTATGCTCCTTTTTCTTGTTCCCACCTTAAGTAAGAGAGGGATCACATCCCCTCTCCATCCCTTGGTACTCCCTTACCATATTCTCCTCTATGGTGCTCGACATTATGCCTCACAACCTATTTTGATACCACTTGTCACAGACATACTAATTTTTGGTCACGATTGTATGGCACTTAGCTTTCCCTACACCCTTCGTAGAAGCTAAGTCAACCTTCCTCTTTGGATAATGAAGAGAGAGTATAGCACAACAAAAAAACACAAAAGAGAATGATGAGAGAAAGGAAACACTATATCATGTTTAATAGAAAGTATAAGCAAATTGGATGCCTTCCACCCTTGGGGCTAATCCCTTTTATATTCAACTTTACCTCCTAAATGGATGACCGAGATTCATCTAATCTAACGGTTACAATCAAGGTTTTAGAGAATTCCACAAAGATTTCTACAAGTGTACATAATCAAGAAAATTCTAGAATAAAGTGGAATGTTCTAAGGTCCTAGTAGCCTTTTCATCCTTCAAGATTTTACTAGACTCCTTTAAAACCTTTCAGGACATTTTAACATGCTAGCATTAAGGTTAAGTATACATCAATTAATGTTATAATTAATCTATTTAACTTTGTTGATTGCTTAATGATGTGGAAATTTGTTTCTTGCATCATCCTGCTTTACATTATGATAATTAAAGCATCTTTCATATTACTTATAATGATATTTTTTAAAAGCATACTAAATACATTAAAATTAATTGTTATTTTATCAAATAACATATTACTAATAAAATTAAATACTTGTAGTTTATTTTATTATTAGATTAATTTATTGACATATTCAATTTTTGTGAGTTACTTTACAAACTTTAATAATTTTTTATAACATCAACATAAGTTTAAGAGCAATGTTAAAAATATTATTACAAGTGGAGGATGTATTAATACAAAATTATCTAGTTGCAATTAAATATATTATTGTGATTTAAGAGTTCCAAATTATAATGATAATTAAAGAGTCTCTTCATTAGTAGATGAATATATAATTATGGTAGAAGTTTTTCTTGATTGTGTGAAACACTATTAATAAGGTCGTTTTGTAAGTTACATATTTGACTAATACAATTTTCTCACTTTCACAATTTTTTTTATGATTTTTGTCACCTAGAATGGAAATAGAAAATCATTAAATATTTATAAATTTAAAAAATTTTCAATTTTTTCCAAAATAAATTACAATAACACCATGGTTTATTGACTTATCTAAGTTATTTGCATTAATTGAATGTGACACCATATAACAAAAGATGATAAAAAAGTGTGATTTTGAGTTATTTTTACAAAAAAAAAAGTAACATTGAGGATCGATAATAGGAAAAAAAAAAAAAAGAGGATTTAGATACAAATTTAGAAATTGCAAATGATAAGTGAATTATAAAATTTTGCCTTTACATTACATTGTGATGACTAATGAATTTGTGTTAATTTTTTCTTTTATTCCTTTATTAATCATGTTTGTGTTTTGTTTCAGAGTGGATAAGTAGTTTTACCATTAAACGTTTTTGAAAGAGACTTTATAAGCATGACTAAGGCCATGATAACACTGCAAATAATAGGAAATTTAAAGGAAATAAGAGGCTTATGCATTGTTCTCATTATTATTTTTTTAAAAATACGGATATAATTAAAAAAATTTCTAGTAAATTTATATATATATATATATTTACAATGAAATTAATCAACATAGACCAAAAACCACTTTTCTCAAATTTTTTGTGACTTTTATATTACTTGCTTTTTAGTTTTCTTTTATGTTACCTATTTTAACCAATTCTTTTTTTAACTTTAATTAAATTTCATTCTCAAATAATTATTGAAGTAACCCAGAGAATTGAGATTTCATCAAAAATTGTTTTAGCTTATTTAAATTTTCATCAATGACTAATTTAAGTCTTTTCTTTTCAATTATTTAAAATTTGCATGTTAAAAAAAGGTTATTTTAATTTTGAATTATATGTCACAAATCTCTTATTTTTTTTACAGATTTTAATTTGTCAAAAGCACCAATAGTGAGGAATATAAGCGTATAGAAACTTTTTATCAAGGGTCAAAACCACCCACTTAACTTTTATTAGATTGGACTATAAATATAAGTATAAAGGTTTTTTTTTTTTTTAACCAAGAGGAGTTACATTTTCTTTTTTTTTTTTAATACAAATTCATAACTCTTTTTTTTTTAAATACAATAGTCATATATTATGAAGTCACAAATCCATAAATTTCATTCTATGTTTAAATTAATGATGTAAAATAGATGAATATATATATGTAAAACAAACAAAAATTGTATTTATGTCAAAAAAACCAGCAAAATATACACCAAATTTAAATCAAACCCACAATAAAGTATAAACATTTTAAGCTTACTTTTTAGGGAGGTAAATGCAAAATGACCCTTATTTACTAGGATAGGTAAATGATTATTTTTATTAAAAAATGTGTAACTAGTCTTTCAAAAATATTTTAATAATTAATGAACTAGATTTTATTTTTTTTAATTTTAATCTTGTAAAAATTTATAAAATATAAAAATTATTTTTTATTAAAAAATATATATAATACATTGTTTGAAAAATTATAATATGTTTATTTCACATTATGTATATATATTTTGATTATTTGCAATTGACTGCATGCCTTATGTAATCCTATTTAATTTTTCTCTAAATAAAATTTTCTTTTTTCCGTTAAATTGGGGAGAGAGATTTAGTTTTCAATTTAGTCCGTTGGGCAGCTGGGAGTAGGATTTTTGATTAATTGAATTAATAAACAGAAAAAGAAAAAAGGGAATCATTTTGTTTGTATAAGAAGCAAAGCAAAGCAAAAACCCAACACCAAAAGGCCAAAGCCTCCGCCTCCCTGCTCCTCCGCCTCCATCTCTGCGTCGAACTCGAGCGAGCGAACGTAATTTCTCAGAGAGAGAAAGCAGCGGGAGGTGGGGGGGGGGGAATCCATAAAGACGAAAAGATGGCTCAGTCGTTGGAATTGCTGTTAATACAGTTTTTGATGCCGGACAACGACGCCAGGAGGCAGGCCGAGGAGCAGATAAAGAGGCTGGCCAAGGATCCCCAGGTGGTCCCCGCCCTTCTCCAGCATCTCCGCACTGCCAAGACCCCCAACGTCCGCCAGCTGGCCGCCGTCCTCCTCCGCAAGAAGATCACCGGCCACTGGGCCAAGCTCTCTCCCCAGTTAAAGCACCTCGTCAAGCAATCCCTCATCGAGAGCGTCACCATGGAGTACAGGTCCCCCACTCTCTTTCCTTTCTTCCTCCGGGTCCCTTTTTTTCATTTTCTTTTTGGGTTTTCTTTGTTTTTTCTGCTTGGTTCGAAGTGCCATGATTTCTTGTCCTTGTTTCTGCTTTGGTGCCAAAATTTTTTTTAATAAAAAAGGAGTTATTTCTTCCTGTTGATTTGAGCAATAATAATCTGATAAAATGACATGTTCCTGCAGTCAGCCAGTGCGGCGAGCGAGTGCAAATGTTGTGAGTGTTGTTGCCAAATATGCTGTTCCAGCAGGGGAGTGGCCTGATTTGTTGCCTTTCTTGTTCCAATGCAGTCAAAGTGCACAGGAAGATCATAGAGAAGTGAGTTCAATCCTTTTTAAATTCTTCCTTGCATATCCTTCTCGTGTTTTATGCCTTGTGTCATTCCTACCTTCTTACTGAATTAGCGCTGTTTAAACTCCCATAAGGATGGTTTCTTTTCTTCTCGCAAAGTAGCATTCTTTTTGTTGGCTGCGAGGTTAATTATGGTTTGTGGAAGACTTGTTTTGAGCAACTATAGGTGGGAGAAGATTCTTCTGTCTCTTAGATTAGGCGATAACTAATGAAGAGCACTCCTGCATGATCAGGTTGGCTGAATTTTCACTGCAGTTGTTAAAGATTTTTGATGACTTAGAACTATCAAGCTTTTGTTTTTTTTTTTCTTTTTCCATTTATAAGCTAATGATTTCAACGAAAGCTAGTTATTCACAGCATATTCATTTGTTTTTATCCATAGACTGGTCACATATTGTGCATTTAATTACAAGTTCATGATTGTTAAAATGGTGAGTGCATCAACTTTCTCCATTGTATATTAATAGATGTACATTGTATACCTAGTGGTTATCTCTAAAGGTATTGAGCTTTCAGTGGTAGTATCATAACCTGTTTGTTGATGCTATAATGTTAAATTTGTCATTGGAATTTGAAGCTTGATTCTTGGAGGGTCCAGTTGAACTTAAGGAAACAATGGAGGTTCCAGCATTTGAAAAAATCATCACATTAACATGAGTTTTAGCAATATCTCTGCTGAATTTTGTTAGCAATCAAACTTATAATGTGATGATGTATTATTTCTCAGTGCAGTAATTTGATATTTGCCCTAATGCACATACTGATCCCCTTTTTTCCATAATATATTCTTAAAATTTGGCCCTATTTGTACTTGCTTTACCATATTTAGAAAGCTGACTCCTTAGTTGTGTTCCATTTTGGTGGTATAAGGTGGCATTAATCCTCTTCAGTTCTCTAACTGAAACAATTGGAAACACATTTCAACCCCACTTCGCAGATCTACAAGCTCTTCTACTCAAATGCCTACAAGATGAGACCAGTGGATGTGTTAGAGTTGCTGCTCTCAAGTAATAACTGAGTCTTTTCAATTTAAATATTTGGTGCAATAATCTTATGTAGATGCTAAAGCTCTAATTTTT
>JAHLGO010000126.1:2668629-2728091 GCA_020615895.1 Ceriops decandra
TTTTTGCTTAGAATTGTCTATCACATTTCAGGGGCCTTTGCCCCAAAACCCTCTAAAGGCCCAAGTGTTTAAAGTATGAGAATGGTAAGACTCAAAGAAGGGAGTTAAATTAAAGACTAGCAAACCTAACCTTAAGACTAGTTGTCTTTGAAGTGGACCAAAACTGTAAGGGAAAAGGCCCCTTTAGATTACTCTTCGCTTTTTGTGAGAATAAATGGAATTGGTTTTAGAAACACAAATTGCTAAATAAGAATCAGGTACCTTAGTGACTAATTATACAACAATAGCGATTAATATATAATCACACAACTGCCAATGAAGCTATTGGCCTGAAACTATAAAAGGATGAGGCAGTTCTTAGATAGTTTGATCTCTTTGAAAGCTCAAACAAAAGCATTACCCTTTATTCATTTTTCTTATAGAAACAAAACTTCAAAAAGGTTATAGAGAAGAAACGGAAAAGAATGCAATTTACCAAGGCTAGGTATGTTGAGTCGGAAAGAAAGGCAAGTGGTTTGATGGAATCATGATATTAATGTTACATTAATGAGAAGTCAAAGCACTACATAAATGTCATGTGCAACCACTCTAATTCAAGGGATTATTGGTTTTTAAGCTATACATATGCCTTACTAGAGTTAGTAAACAAATTAAGAGTTGTGAGAGATATTCATAACCTTAAAAGCATAAAGGGGCAACCTTAGATGTATATTGGAGATTTCAAGACACCCACTAGAAAACATGAAAAATAAGGGAAACAACTAGTGTGATAAACCTAGAGAGATCTTATGGTGAATTTCAAGGATGAATATGCCTTATTGGACCTAGGGTTTACAAGTTATTGATTCATATGGTCAAATATATAAGTAAAAGAAAATCATGTGTAAGAAAGATTGGACCAAGTTATAGCAAATGTAGTGTAGAGGAAGATGTTCCCCAATGCTAGCACATTACTAGAGGCCTCAATAGCCTTATACTATGGTCCCATCACACTATGCTCCCAATTAGAGAAACAAAAAAAATTAAAGTGCTTTAGATTCAAATTAAAGTGATTTAGATTCAAGTTAAGGTGGACACCCCTAACAAAGTGAGAAAAGGTGGTAAGGATTGGTTAGAACTTGGCTATCATGGACTTAAATAGCTTTATGCTACTGATTAAACTAAAGAAGCATAGGAAAGAATTAAGCAAATGGGATAAGGATAATGTAGGCAACACAAAACCCAAGCTTGGAGAGATGTTGACCAGATGAATCAACTTACAACAGGAAGTGCCCATTATGTCCACATAACCAACAGAGAGTCAGCTGAAGTATGAGATAAATGAACTATGGAAACAAGAATAGATGCTTAGGCATTGACGATCAAGGGTGAATTGGCTAATGTTTGGTGACATGAACACAAGGTTTTTCCACAATTGTACCATCTAAGGAACCAAATTGTCAAATTGCTAAAAGATGATGAGTGATGGATTAAAGGTGATAATGACATAACAAAAAGAAATATATTTTTTTAAAGTATTGGAATTTGTTTATTGAAGTAAGGAATTTGGCATATTATAAGTTAGTGTGCTATCAGTGTTTGTGTGTGTGTGTGTGCTGGTTTGTAATTAGGATATAAGCTACCTTATGATTGCTTAAACTAGAAGGAAATAAATGGATAAAGAAAGGACATCACAAAAAGATGAAGACATATTAATGGAGCTTGGATTTTTGGATAAACGAGCATATAATCTATATTTCTTGGCTCTACATTTAAAGCAATAGCCTTTTAATATAAGTATAAATTCAAAATTTATAATTTGAATTTAAACTTAATGTTGCATAATTACATTGGTTTAAATTCAAAATACTTTAAAATTTAATCTAAATACATCATTTTACCAAAAAAAACATGCTTAAAAACCTTAATGGAGAAGCTTTTAGGATTGATTTGCTTCAAACTGTCATAACTATAATAACGGTCAAATACCATAACTGCAATAAGTGTAATTAATGCTTGGTGAGAAAGGTAATTGGATTGAATTTAAGGTCAGTTTATCGCAGTAAGATAAGAGCACTATAATCTTAACTCTACCTTAGTGTTATTGCCATTAAAGTTCCCAACTTCATCTTAGGATCTATTAGTTTGTGATACTGAGAGGGGGGTGAATCAGTATCACCACAATTCACAGATATGTGAACAACTTCAACCTCTTCTTAAAAGCGAACTCTTTCTCAGATTTAACTAAGGTAGATCTATTGTTACCTACTAATCACAATAGTCCCTAAAGTCACCTTTCAGATACCTTGCCTATTAGGTCTTCGTTAGGTTATGGGTTGGCTGATACTTTTGCTGCGTTCACACAACTCAATTTAAAACACAAAATGTAAAACAAAGTAAGGACACACAAGATATACGTGGTTCCGTCAACATGACATACATCTACGGTGATAGGGACTTTCCCTCTACCGAGACAATCCACTATACTTAAGAATACCAATTATAATGGATGTCTTAATCTTCTGCTCCTTTCACTATTGCAAATACTAAGCAAGTACAATACAAAAAGTGTCACTTACTGTGTCTACTCTTCTTCTAGCTTGTTTTGCCTGTCTTGAATTGAATGGCTGCTTCACTGATGCTTAAAATACGTTAAGTTCTTTCAATGCTTCACTGAATTCTTTTTTTATGTTGTCTCACACAGCTCCTACTTTCATCGTCCCACGTCTCACCTATCTCCTATTTTACATCTCATGGCCTGCCTCACATTTTTAGTTTGGTGTTACATGTCTCATGCATGTTTCTGGTTTGCACCCTTTGCTAGTCACACACCTCATGCACGCTTCTGGTTCGGTATTTCACGTCTCACGTATGTTTCTAGTTTGCACGCCTTGCTGGTCACATGCCTTACCACCGTTTTTGGTTTGCACTTATCTGTTTCACACCTTCGAACAGCTTGGTTTGCTCTCTTGGTGGTCTCCTCTTTCAAGGTTTTTCCTCTCTTCCCTTATGAACGGTGTGCTGTCTTCTCTCTTACGTAAGTCACATGGTTTTCTCCAGCCGTCACACCTCTTTGTCGTGTGTTCTCTCTTGCTGTCTAACCTTACTTTAGCCATTCTCCTCCTTGCTTGGCCATTCAACCCTTTCCCATTGGTTGTGTTTGGCCATGTAGATTGGTTTAAACATTTACCTTGTTTGGCAGTGTAGGTTGGTTTGGACGTTTACCTTTGGCCATGTAGATTGGTTTGGATTTGTATTTTATCATCTAGCTCTTGTTGTCCAGCCATTCTTCTCTTGTTTTCTCTCTTTGGCCAATCACCCTTTGTGTTTTGTTGTCTAGCACCTTCTGATTTGAAATTTGCCGTTCACCTTTGGTTGCTGTCCAGTCGTGTCTTCCTTTGTTTTCTCTCTTTGGCCAGTCACCCTTTGTGTTTTACTGTCCAGCACCTTCTGATTTATGATTGGTTGTTCACCTTTGGTTGCTGTCCAGTTGTGTCTTCTCTTTTGTAGGTGGTGGTTTACCGTTTGCTCCCTTGTGTTTTTCGAGTGGTTTGGTTTGGATGTCTTTTTGTTTGGCTGGCTCCTTCCTCACGTTTTCTCTCTTTGGTTGACTGGTTGTCTAGGTTTTTTGTCCATTTTGCTCAATTGCCGACTTCTTTTTATTGTCTTCCAATGGCCTTTATATACTCCTCTATGAAACCCTAATAAGGCTTGCGATAAATTTACTGTATTGACCTTCTTGCCCTTCCATGTGGCTTTACTTTCTTATACACTTAAACCTAGCTGACAACAATTACAACCCATACAAGGCTGTGGAACAACAATCTTCCTCTTTGTAATTGTTGGCAACACTCATAACAAAAGCTACTATACAGCAGTTTCAACTCCTCCTAAATATGCACTCCTTCTTTCTTAACAACTCCACCTACACTGTTACTTTTTTTCCTCTTCGCCAACCAATTACAAATTTAAAAATCTCATAAAGTAGAGATGGAGGATTCACCTGAATTTCAGACTTGAGGAGGCATTTGCACAAATAGACTCAATTTGTGCTTTTCAAACAACTCTGTGGATAGAGGTTTAGTTAGAATATTTGAAATTTGATCTTTAATGCCAACATACTCTAAATGAATTGTACCCTATTCCACTTGATCTTTGATGAAGTGATACCGGATGTCAATATGCTTGCTCCTCGAATGTTGAACTGGATTCTTGCTGAGATTAATAGCACTTTGATTATCACAAAGTACATTTACTGGTAACTTCACTTCAACACCCAAGTATATCAATTGTCTTAGCATCCATATCACTTGTGTACATGTTGCACAAGCAACCATATCATATACTCAGCCTTACCTGTGCTCCAAGCAACATTGTTTTACCTTTTACTTAACCATGCAATACACTTAGAACCCAAGTAAAATCTATAGCTGCTAGTTGATTTTTTTATCATTTATATTTCTGCCTAGTCTACATCAGTGTATGCTTGTAGTTTAATAGAATCCGTAGCTAGATACCAAAAACCCATTTATAGTGTTCCTTTAAGGTACCTTAGGATTCTTTTCACTGCCAACACATGAGACTTTTTAGGATCAGCTTGGAATTTACTGGCAGTACACACAGCTTGCATAAGATCCGACCTTGATGCTGTAAGGTGCATAAGGTTCCCTATCATCTTCCTGTACTCTGTAGGGCTTGTACTCCTTCCCTCCTGATCTTTTGTTAACTTGTAGCCCACTGTCATAAGGGTACTAATAGGTTTGCTATCCTCTATGTCAAACCTTTTTAGCATCTCTTTGGCATATTTTGTCTAAGAAATAAAGATACCTTCTTCATACTGCTTTATCTGTAATCTAAGAAAGTACCTTATTTCTCCAATCAATGACATCTCAAATTCCTCACTCATCTTCTGTACAAAATCTTGGCATAGCTCAGGGTGATCCCCTCCAAAAATGATGTCATCTACATATACTATAGTTATCAGCTGGCCTTTCTCTAAGTTGAACACATATAGGTTATCATCAACCGTTCCTCTTTTGAAGTTCAAGTTTTTCAAATATGCATCCAGCCTATTATACTATGCTCTTGGAGCTTGCTTAAGACCATACAAGGTTTTCTTTAGCTTGCACACATGTGTCTTATCTTCACTGATTTTTACTCTATTAGGTTGTTCAATATACACTTCTTCTTTTAGGAGCCCATTCAGAAAAGTGGATTTCACATCCATCTGATAGACTTTATACCTCTTGTGTGTTGCCAAAGCTAAGAATATTTTGATAGTTTCTAACATTGCTACTAGTGCAAAAGTTTCATCAACATCTACCCCTTTTATCTGAGTATAGCCTTTGCAAACTATACTGGCCTTGTTTCTCACCACCTTGCCATCTTCATTGTGTTTATTCCTAAACACCCATTTTGTTTCTATGACATTCTTATTAGTGGGTCTTAGAACCAGCTCCTATATGTCATTCTTCTCAATTTGATCTAGCTCCTCATTGATAGCTTTGACCCAAGCTTTGTCTTGAATAGCCTCTTCAACAGATCTAGGTTCAACTTGTGAGAGTAAAGCAGTAGCTCCCACAATTCTTCTTCTTATTGTAACTCCTGTTGATGGGCCACCTATGATATGATCTCCTTGATGAGCACTGGTCCATGTTTTCTTTGTCCTTCTTCCTTGCACCATCTTAGTTGCAAGAGGATCTCTTTCTTTATCTTCAAACTCACTCTTCTCTAATTCTGAACTTACTTCTTATTCCTTTTCTTCAGGTTGGTATGATTCTTCATTTACATTGAAGTCATCTTCCTTATTGTCCTCAGCTTCTCCATTTAGCATTATTTTTCAATTCTTATCTATTCTCACATCACTGGAAGTGATCACTTTTCCTAACTTATGCAGGAAAATTTTGTAACCTTTTGTCTTTACTAAGTATCCCACAAAGATGCCTTTATCAGACCTAACATTGAATTTTCCCAATTTTTGCTCCTTGTTCTTCACAAAACATAGGCTGCTCAAGACTCTAAGATACTTGGCTGTTGTCTTCTTCCCACTCTATAACTCATATGGAGTCTTATCAATATGTAATACTTTATTTAGTAGAAACACGATTGTAAATGTTGATTTTGTCCAAAATCTTGTGTGAATCTTGGATTCCAGCAGTAGAATTCTCGCCATTTTGACCATAGCTCTATTTTTGCTCTCTACTACCCCGTTCTATTGAGGTGTTCTTGTTACTGCCAATTAGTGATAAATTCCATGCTTATCAAGATAATCTTCAAAAACTTTATTTGTAAATTCAATGCCTTGATCTGACCTCAATACTTTGATCTTCCTTCCACTTTCATTTTCAGCCAATCTTCTGTATCTCTTGAAACAATTCAAAACTTATGAGTTGTGTTTGAGGTGCATGATGCAGGTCCTTCTTGAATAATCATCAACAAACAAGATGAAGTACCTCTCACCATTCAACCTTTTTGTCCTCATCGGTCCACACAAATTAGTATGCACAATGTCAAGCACTGCTTCAGAACTAAACTCTTTGGTCTTATACTGCTTTCTGACATGTTTTCCTTAGGAGCATACTGAGCAAACATACTCTCTCTCTCTCTCTCTCTCTCTCTCTCTATCTCTCTCTCTCTATCTCTCTCTCTCTCTATCTTTTTTGAGGTTAGGAATGTCTCTGATTACATGAGTAGTTGTCAGCTTCCTCATATTCTTCTGAGATAAGTGTCCCAGCCTCCTATGCCAGAGCTGATTTTCTTTTTCCTTTATAAGTAGACAGCTGTTTGTCTTGTCCTCATCAATCATGTACAAATTTGCAGTTGTTCTCTTCTCGGCTGCAACAATATTGCCTTCTTTACTCTTTACTTGGCAACTTGTTTTTATGAATATCACTTTGTAGTCATCGTTGCATAGTTGGCTAACAGATGTAAAACATCTTTCAGCTTTCTTTTTCTAATATTTACTGACCCCTGACCACTGATGTTGAGTGAATCATCATTGCCAAACCTGACTCTGCCTTCACTTGACTTGTTCAGCTTTGATAATTTACTTTTTTCTTCTATTATGTGAAGTGCATCCACTATCAAGGATCTACTACTTATCCTTATAGTCAGCCTTTAGTGCAATTTCAGCTATATTAGCCACCTTCCTTTTTGCTTTATATTCCTTTTTTTGAATTTGCTGGAAGATAGCTTTCTTCTTTTTCTCAGCTTTGACTACACTACTTGATTTCACTGTGCCATTGAGTGCCTTCTCTTGCTCAGGGAGAAGTGTCATGCATCTCTTAGCATTATGACCATCTTACCCACACCTTTCACACTGTTTCAAGTTTACCAATATAGCAAACTTGTTCTTTGAAACTACTAGTTTGAGCTTCCACCAACAATTCTTGTAAGTGTGTCCTTACCCTTCACAGTATGTGCAAGAACTCATGACAAGTGTTCTCTTCTGAGTTTTGTATTGTCTCCCTCTGTATGTAGCATCATATCTTCTCAAGTTGAACACATATATTGGCCTTCTCCATCAACAATTACTCACCTTATGACCCCAAACTCCACAATAAAGGCAATGACCTTGAAACTGCTTCTTCTTGGGTCTGATTATAGCTTACTTCTTTTGTTCAACACTTGCTATATAGGCAAAGTAGCTGCTTCTTCGCTTGTGTAACTTCATTTCAATCACCTTCTTCTCCTTCTTTTGTTCAGCCCTAGTCCTATGTTAGCTGACTTTCTTTTCTTCCTTTTTGTTTGCCACCCTAGGTTGCTTCTTTAGATCTTCTTTATTCTTAGCTATCTTCTTCTGAGTCACAACCTTCTCTTTCAACTTCTACGACAAATTCTTACTTTCTTTAGCCAATGCAGCTCAAATTGCTGCACTTTCTCTACATTCTTCTCTCCTTTTGCAGAACTTATTTCTCCTATCATTTCAAGCTTCTACAAGTTCTCTTTGCTACTTTTAAGTTGTTGTTGAAGTCTCAGCAACTCTTTCTCTATTTCTTCAATTTTTGATGCTTTTGAGTCAAGCTCTACTATAAGGTCTTCACATATTTCGATCTACTCCTCAAATCCTCTCTTTAAGTAAATATGCTTAGCCCTTATTTCATCCTTTTTACTTTTAGCTTCCTCAGACTTTGCTTCAACTTGTTTTATATGGGCCTCCAACCTTTTTATGGTTCTGCCTATTCTGATTATCTCCTTTGAAGCTACTTCGAGCTCAACTTCAAGATTTGACTCTTCTTTATCAACCTCCTCTTCCTCTTCAGAAGTTGAGCTACCACCTTATGCTGATGCCATAAGACATGCTCATTTGATGAGTTTTCATCTTCCTCCTCATCAGCTTCTTTTGTCTGACTCACATAACTCTTGAATGAGTCTCTTTTCTTCCTTTGTGGGTTGGAAATCTTCTTACTGGACTTCCTTGATTTGAATGATGATCTTCTCCATCTTAAATTCTACTAATCATCACCATCCTCATCTTTATCATCAAGTTTGACTTTGTACTGAGAAGTAAAGTGTCCCGTTTGCCCACAATGATAACATTTCAAGGACAACTATCCTTTTCCCTTTTTGAATTTTCTTGTGAAGTAAGCCAACACTTCACCTTCACTTTCTTCCTCATCACCATCATTATCCACACTGGATGATTCTTCCTCTTCATTTATTTTCGAGTGTTTCATAGCTTTTAAAGCTACCTTCTTTGATACCTTTGACGTTGATGAGCTCTCAATTGACTTTATTCTCATATCATATGCAATGAGATTGCACTGGAGATCATGCAGTGACATAGAATTGAGATCTCTACTCTCCTCTATGGCTACCACCTTTGAGGCAAACCTCTCAAGTAGAATTCTCAGAATTTTCTTCACAATGGATGAGTCCTTCTTATTCTTCATATGACTTCTAAGATCATTTACAACATTAATAACCCTGGTAAAGAACTCTTGGACTATCTCATTTTTCTGCATTTTGAGAGATTCATATCTCTTCTTGAACACTTGAAGCTTAGCCTCCATCATTCTGTCATCACCTTTATAGACTTTCTACAGTCTGCCCCATATCTCTTTAGTAGATTTGCAGTCTATAACTTTAGCATACTTAGCATCTATCAATGCTGAAATGATGACGTTTGAGGCCTTCCCATTTATCTCAAACTACCTTAATTCCTATGGAGTTGGATCTTTACCATCTTCTAAGGCCACAAAACCCTTCTGTATGGATTTCACCATATTTGTGTCCATGGTTGCAAATACCACCTGCATTCTCACTCTCTACATATGGTAGTTGGTTCCATCAAAGATTGGAACCTTTTTGCTATAAGTAATGCTGGTGCTGGTACCAGCATCCATTTTTCAATATGCTGAATAAGTTAAAACTTCTAAAACCCTTTAAACTAGTACACCAAGCTGTTAAACTTCAAACTGGTGAACCTATGCTCTGATACCAATTGAAGTTCTCGATTTCACCCTAGGATCTACTAGTTCGTGATACTGAAAGGGGGGTGAATCAGTATCACCACAATTTACAGATATGTGAACAACTTCAACCTCTTCTTAAAAGTGAACTCTTTCTTAGATTCGACTAAGGTAGATCTATTGCTACCTCCTAATCACAATAGTCCTCAAAGTTACCTTTCAAACACCTTGCTTATTAGGTCTTCATTAAGTTATGGGTTGGCTGATACTTTTGCTACGTTCACACAACTCAATTCAAAATACAGAACGTAAAACAAAGTAAAGACACATGAGATTTACATGGTTCCGTCAATGTGACGTACATCCACAGTGGTAGGGACTCTCCCTTTACTGGGACAATCCACATACTTGAGAATACCAGTTACAATGGATGTCTTAATCCTCTGCTCCTTTCACTATTACAAATACAATACAAAGAGTGTCACTTACTGTGTTTACCCTTCTTCTAACTTGTCTTACTTCTGTTGAATTAAATGGCTACTTCAGTGTCGTTTGGAAGTTCACCACAATGCTCTCTAACTTCTCTTGAAGAAATCTGGAAATACGTTGAGTTCTTTCAATGCTTCGCCGAATTTTTTCTTTAGGTTGTCTCACACAGCTCCTATTTTTACCATCTCACAGTCTCACCTATCTCCTATTTCATGTCTCATGACCTACCTTACATTTCTGGTTCAGCGTTACACATCTCATGCACATTTCTGGTTTGCACCCTTTGCTGGTCACACACCTCATGCACGGTTTTGGTTCACGTCTCCCAGTGGTCTCCTCTTTTAAGGTTTCTCCTCTCTTCCCTTACGGATGGTGTGCTGTCTTTTATCTTACATGAGTCACATGATTTTCTCCAGCTGTCTTTTATCTCTAGCCTTGCTTTGGCCGTGTAGGTTGGTTTGGACATTCACCTTTGGCTGTGTAGATTGGTTTAGATGTTCACCTTTAGTTGGCCAGTTGCCTCCCTTTGGTTGTCCCTTTATGTTTTGCCATCCAACTTTTGCCGTCCAGCCGTTCCTTTCTTGTTTTCTCTCTTTGGCAGGTCACCTTTTGTGTTTTGCCATCTAGCACCTTTTGATTTGTGATTTGTTGTTCACCTTTGGTTGCTGTCCAGCTGTGTCTTCCCTTGTTTTCTCTCTTTGGCCAATCACCCTTTGTGTTTTACTGTCCAATCCCTTTTGATTTGTGATTTGCGTTTACCTTTGGTTGCTGTCCAACCGTGTCTTCTCCTTTATAGGTGGTGGTTTGCCATTTGCTCCCTTGTATTTTCCAAGTGGTTTACTTTGGACATCTTTTTGTTTAGCTAGCTCCGTACTCATGTTTTCTCTCTTTGGTCAACTAGTTGTCTAGGTTTTTTGTCCTTTTTGCTTAATTGTCGACTTCTTTTTGTTGTCTTCCAATGGCCTTTATATACTCCTTCATGAAACCCTAATAAGCCTTAATTGCGACGAATTTACTGTCTTGCCTTTTCATGTGGCTTTTACATTTTTGCCCCTCTATGTAGCTTTTACCTTCTTGCCCTTCTATGTAGCTTTACTTTCTTGCACACTTAAACTTAGTTGACAACAATTACAACCCATACAAGGCTGTGGAAACAACAGCCATGTATTTCCAACTTTTTCCTCAATTTTGTAAACTTATCCTTTTGTAATCCTTTGGTGAGGATATCTGTAAATTGATCTTAAGAATGACAAAACTTCAATTTTACTTGCTATTTCCCTAACTTTTCCTTTACAAAATGAAGCTTTATGTTGAAGTGCTTGGTTTTTCCATGCATTATTAGGTTTCTAGAGATTGAAATTATTGCTTGGTTATCACAAAAGATGGCAATAAACTCCTTTTGCTCTAAATTCAAATCAACCATTATCTTTCCTAATTTATATTTATTGATTCATAGCTAAGATAGCAGTAATGTACTTTGCTTTAACTATAGATTAAGTCATAATGATTTGTTTCTTTAAGCTCTAACAAAACATTGTTAAGTCAAGATAAAAATTATGCTCTAAGGTGCTTTTCATGTCTTCAATTGATCCAACCTAATTACTATTAGTGTAGCCATATAAGTTGATGTTTGTTGAGTTATTGAAAATTAGTCCAAGTTCATGTATGCCTTTAATGTACCTCAGCTCTCTTCTAGTAGCTTCATGATGTAATTTACAAGGATCTTGCATAAACTTAGATAGCATGTTAATTGAAAACATGATATCAGGTCTAGAAATTGAGAGGTAAAACAAGCATTCAACAAGGCTTATATATTCACTTGTATTTATGTTTGGTGATCCATCTTACTTATAGAGCTTACGTATTTACTTGTATTTAATTTTGGTGCCTTGTTATAGTTTTACATATGAAATTTTTAAAGGATAGGCCTTACATATTTTGCTTAAGTAACTAGAATGCCTTTTTGGGACTAATGAATTTGCAAGCCTAAGAAGTAATTCATCCTTCCTAACATAGTCATTTCAATTTTGACTTGTTGAACAAAAATGTTGCAATCTTTAGCGATCATGAGATCATTTATAAGAGAGAAATGTAAAGACTATGTATTGCTTTTATTCTCATATAAAAAGTTACTTTGGACATGCTTATGGTGAAACCAAGTTTAAACAAATAAGAATGAATTCTATTATATTAGGCTTTAGGGACTTACTTTAGCTTATAAAGAGCCTTTTTAAATAAACACCTTTTATCTTCTTTTCTAAGTAGAATAAATCTAAGTGGTTACTCAAGGAAGATTTCTTCTTGCAATTCATTATTTAAAAAGGCAGACTTGACATCCTTTTGGTGTATAGTCCACTAGTTGTGAGTTGTAATAACCAATAAAAGCTTAATAATGTCCAACCTTGTCATAAGAGTAAAGGTATATGAATAATCAACTTTTAACTACTATATAAAGCCTTTGACAACAAACCTGGGCTTGAGTTTATTCAAGCTTCCATGTATATTTATTTTTACTTTATAGATCTATTTAGTGTTCATAACCTTCTGGGCTTTGGGCCTTAGTATTAGAATTTATGTGTTATTCTTTTCCGAGGCCTAAAACTCCTTTTGCATTATAGCATTCCAACTAGGAGTTAAACTTATGTTATATAAGCTATACTTATTAACTAAAATTTAGTGTGTAATTCTTATCAATTTTAACTACTACTTTCTCCCAATTCCATCTTAATGCTTCATTAAACCTTAAGTCTCTACTTACTAGGACCTTATTAGCAATATGTTCATATAAATGTGTATTATGTTTGTATAACCAATAAATACAACCATTAAAGCTTTTAAATCTAGCTTGCTTCTCTTTGCTTAAGGCATATAAGTGTTGTATAAGCTACCAAACGCCTTGAGATGTGCTAAGGAAGGCTTGACGCCAAAAAAGCTCTTATACGATATGGAATCTTCAAGGGCTTTGGTATATTGTCTATTTAATAGGTATATTAAGGTAGTTACTGCCTTTGACTAAAAAGATTTGGAGAGCCCTTTTTATGTCAGCAAGCATTTAGTTATGGAAATTTTAGACTTGTTGTTCCTCTCACTTACTTCATTTTGTTAAGGTGAATAAAGTGTTATTAATTGCTATTGAATGTTAGGATCTTTACATATTTGCTTAAATAGCTTGATAAGGACCTTCTTGAGTTTCACATTGAGAGGGGAAAGGGGTGTATTGGTGTGAGTGTTTACTTTGTACAAAACTATTCAGATTAAACCTCTGTGACTTGTTAAACTCTATGATCCATTTTTATCTTACTTCTTTATGTGAGAATGGCCAAATGGATATCAAACAAGCACAAACACCCGATAACACACAGAATTTTTATGTGGTTCACCTATAATATGTAAGCTATGTCCATGGTGTGATAAGATCACTTATATATTTCACTATCTACTTTTGTTATTAAGAGATATAACTGATGTTATGAAAACATCTCTCCTTAATCATTGTGGAAAGATCACTCCTTAACCACTTACAATGATCTGCTAATCACTCTAAGGGTTTCCTACCTTTTTTCAAAGAAGTTCGTAAAAAGTTTATGAGAAAAACTTTTCTGAGAAAGATCTCACCATATGCATAGGCTGTTGTCGTAGCAAACTTATTTTCTCCTTTCTCTCTGATGTTTTTTCCTTCTTTAGTGTCAGTCTCTACCTTATGCATTGCTGGTCTTTACTTTATGCACTACCGGTCTCTACCTTATGTACTACCAGTCTCTGCCTTTTGCAGTACGGGTTTCTACCTTCTACATGTCTCTACTTTCTACATTGTTGGTCATAGCTTTTGCATTGCGAGTCTCTGCCATCTACACTGCGGGTCTTTACCTTCTGCATTGTCAATCTCAGCTTTCTGTAAGTCTCTACCTATTGTGCTCTCCTTTGTAATTTTCTCTTTTGTAAATTTCTCTACCTACTGTGCTCTTCTCTATAGTTTTCTCTACCTGCCTTTATTGGTCACAGCTCTCTATTTGTTTTTAAAGCTCTTTTTGTCTATTTCTACAACTCTTTTTATTTGTGTTTTCACCTCTTTTTGTTTGTTTCTATAGCACTTTTTATTTATTTCTACAATTCTTTTTGTTTGTTTTGTAGCTCTTTCTACTTGTTTCTATAGCTTTCTTTGCCAATTTTCTCCTCTGCAAGTTCTGCTATACTCTACTAGTTCTCTCCTTTGCAGGTTCTGCTTTACTTTACTAGTTCTTTCCTCTGTAGGTTCTTTTCACTACAAGATTTCTCATTTGCAATTTCTCCCTTTTGCAACTTCTCTTCTTTGCATGTTCTCTCCTTTGCAAATTTTCTCTGTTATAGGTTATTTCCTCTATAAGTTCTCTCCTTTTTTCTGTTGCTACTATTTTTTTCTTTTCTGTTATTGAAGGCTCTTTATTTTTTACCACTAGATTTCTCTGTTGGTTTGCTCTGCCTTTCACATTCTCTGCACTTTTTTTTGTCTTTCTATATTGTGCCTTCACTTTCTTTTGGCAACTACATGAGTATTTATAAGCCTTAATTTTAAGATTACGTTACAATCAATGGTTAGCATTGATTCCTAAGGGTTACCCTATAATCAACGATTAACATTGATTCCTTGAATTTAGGATGAACGTTTAGTATTGACTCTTTGAATTTAAGCTTAATAATTAACATTGACTCCTTCAATTTAGGGTCAATGGTTAGTATTGACTTGCAAGGCCACTATTAAATGCAATCCTAGAAGTAGCAACGACACATCTTGTCAAAGAAATTTGTTTCGTGCCACATAGAGGGTAATCTTACAGATAGCCAATTACAACAACTAGTACTTTCTTTACAACTAAAACACCATTAGCAATATGAATGAACTTATCATTTTTGGTAGCGTAAGTTGGGGTTGGCAGCATCCTAATTTTAGCCCTGTAGCAAATACATCTCAACAACACTCACAACATCAAATTAATAAGGACAAATGAATGAAATGCTGTTTATAACAAATCCAATATTAGCAATCAAAGATGGGCTTAACAATCTCTCTTTTTGGATTTGTTGGTTATATATTAAATCCAAAAATCAGCAATTATGTATAAGCAACAACTTTTGACATTCACAGCTCCTCCTAAAACATGCATCTACCTTTTTGCATATTATTATAATATCAATTAGAAACAACCTTTAACTTCCCTTTTTTTTTTTTTTTTTGGCTTATCCCTCTTAACAATTTCTCTCTCTTTATTTGATTTTCCCCTGTGGATTGATTAAGCTACTCCCCATTTTGATCAATATATACTCTCTTTAGATTTATACAAAATATCTCTCCCTTTGATAGCAAATCCAAAGAATAATAGAAGAGAGAATAGGACAGAGGATAGAAGTATACCTTAGCCTCTAGAGGGTGACTGAATACATAAGTTTAACCTTAACTTTTAGAACATCTCTCTTGATAGAGGTTTGGTGAATATATTTGAATGAATGAGATCTAATGGCTTCTTTATTTGAAATTTCACATTTTTGTAGGTAACATTCACAATTTTCCCTTTTTGACAAATGTTATAAATGGTATTTCTTTTTCTTCACAACTTTATCTTTGGACAACTTGTTTAACCCCTTTTGTCCAAAATGTCTCAATCTTCTATACCATAGCAAATTCTCATGTTTGGTGCTCATGTAGCATGTGTTCTTGTTATTATTAACTTGGTATAAATTTTCATTTGTTCTTTCTCCCTTTGTAAGGATAACACCCTTACTTAGTCTTTTTACTGTACAACCAATTTTGTTAAAAGTAACTTCATGCCCATTATAACAAAGTTAGCTAACATTAATTATATTGTGTTTTAACCTTTCAACATAAAGCACTTCTTCTAATTTTTCTACTTTCTTCAACACTTTGGAATGTCCTATCATGTGTGAAGAGAAGTCACTATTAATAATCCATGGCTTTTCTTTCTTGGAAGTCATTTCCTTTCCTCTTTTTCTTCTTCAACCAAATGTGAGAGCATATATAGGTGTTTTCTTTTGCATTCTTTGACAGGCTGTAATGTCAAGCATTCCACAATAGTATGTCTAACCTTTTCACATTTTTCACAGATTTCCTCCAAAATATCAAATATGTTTCTTAATGAAATTTGACTTCTTTTCACTTAAGACTGTCTCCTTTTTAGATAGAGTCTCCCCCTAAATTCTTGCCTCACATTTCTCTTTATTATAGGCCTATTATTCCAGCACACATTAGCCTTATACCCGTACTTACTATAATATTAGCAAAATCCTTCAAATCTAAATCTTCTTCTTTCAACAAGTTCATATCTCCTATCTTCAACACTTGTTATAGCAACCTTCTTTTCGTCTTTGACAATTTGTCTCCTATGGATAAGATTTTTCTTTACCTTTTTCCTAACCCATTTTAACTTGGGTTAGTTTCTCTTTTTTATAACATCTACTTTTTTCAATTTTATATTTTCTTTGTGTTTACTTTTAAGTATAAACACAATTTTCTTCTTCTCTTCTACCCCTTTATTTGGCTTTTTAATATAGTCAATTCCTTTCTTCCCTATGGAATAAGGTCTTTGTTTGCTTAAACACTTATCCAACTTTTTTGGTAACATTCTTTTCGATAGCATTTGTTGAAGAAGACTCTCCTCTCACTCCCACTACCTGAATAAAGCTTTCTTCATACTTTTTTAATTTATATTCAACCATGTAGAGCTTGGCATGCAACTTCAGCACATCTTACTCTTGTGCAATTACCTTAAAGTTAAGATCTTTGTATATTTTGCCTTGCTTTACCTTAAGTACATTCAACTACCTAATTCTTTTTAAGTACTCCTTTTTTTTTTTTGCTTCAAACTCCTTTTCTTTTACTTGGAGATCAAATTTATCAATTACAAAATTTTTATCAATTGTAAAAAGGAGATTCTTTATTTCTTTTTTCAACATGTTATTTTTATGCAAACAAGTTCTTCATTTATTATCAAGTTGTTGTACCAACTCTTTCTCTTCCTCTTCACCTAATTCCTTATCACTTTAGGATTCTTTTTCATCATTTACTTGTACAACTAGTATATTTTTTTACAACATCATTATCAAAATCATCATTAGCTTCTTTTTTAGAATCTTTTTTATCCAGCTCACTTAAGAAATTTCTTTTTTTGGATCTGAAGAGTTTCTTTTTCCCTTTGACACTTGAATTCCTAACTTTAAAATAGTTAGATTTCTTTGTTCTCTTCCTTAAGGTAGGCTTCTTAGGCAGTTCATGGCAAAGTGTCTAATGCCTGCATAACTAAAGCATTTTAAGGGTAATTTTTCCTTGTACTCTTCTTTTTCTTTTCTTATATTTTTGGTAATATATATGATGACTTTATCAAATTTAGTATCACCATATTCTTTTTTAAAACTGTTGTAGGATTCTTTTTTTTGTTCTTTAATCTTTAATTTCTTTATAGCCTTGAATGCTAACTCATTCTTTGTCTTAGGATTCTTTTCTTTCTTCATTAGGGTTATTCTCATTTCATAAGTTACCAATATGCTGTGTAAATCATCTAGGGGTAGCTTATCCAAATCTTTATCTTTAGTGAAGGAAACTTTGACATTAAAAGCTTCTAATAAGGTTTTAACTACCTTTTTTACTATAGTAACATCATTGATTTCCTCTTCATAGCTTCTAATATAGTATATAATTTCATTTACTATTGTAAAAAAGGTCTCTACCAATTCATCATTTAACATTTCTATATCTTTAAATCTTTTCCTCCAGATTTGTAGCTTGGTTTCTTATACAACTTTGTCTCTTTCATAAATATTTTCAATTTATCCTAAATTTGTTTGGCTGTATTACACCCCATCACTTTAGTGAATTTTTTGTCTAATAATGAGGCATATAAGACATTTTTAGTCTTTCCATCATACTCTAAACTCTTCTTATTAGTAGGCATCATAATAGCACCTTTAGCAATAAGATTGAAGTCGCTGACAGCAAATTCAAACACACCTAAACCAAGTGATAGCAGATATAAGAGCATTCTATTTTTCCATAATTGATAATTTTGTCCATTAAATGTGGGAATGCCCTTACTGTTAACACTATTTATTCTCTTTATGATATTGAATAGCAATAGATGTAAAGATTCATACCAGCAACAAAACTTTCAAATCTAAGCAGAATGGATCAGCAAAGGAACTACGCTTTGATACCAATTGATAAGGACCTTTTTAGGTCTTTTTATTGTAAGGAGGATGGGATGAATCAATGTGAGATTTTTACTTTTTACAAATCTATCCAGATTAAGCCTCTATAATTTGTTAAAGTCTATGATCTATTTTTATCTCACTTCTTTATGTAAAAATGGCTGTATGGATATCAAGCAAGTGCAAACACTTGAGAATACACAAAATTTTTACATGGTTCACCCATAATATGTAAGCTACGTCCATGGTATTATAGGATCACTCCTATATCACACTATCTACTCTTATTATCAAAGGATATAACTAATGTTATGGAAGGATCTCTCTTTAACTATTGTGGAAGGATCACTTCTTAATCACTTATAATAATATCCCAATCACTCTAAGGGTTTACTACCTTTTTTCAAAAAAGTTTATAACAAAAACATTCTTGAGAAAGGTCTCTCCATGTGTACAAGCTATTATGGTAGCAAACTGATTTTCCCTTTTCTCTCTATTGTTCTCTTCTTCCTTACTATTGGTCTTTACCTTTTACACTGCTGGTTTTTACCTTCTGCACTGCTGGTCTTTACCTTCTACATTGCTAGTCTTTATCTTCTACATTATCAGTTTATACCTTCTGCACTACAGGTCTCTACCTTCTGCACTACCAATCACAACCTCTACATTGTAGGTCTCCACTGTAGGTTCTATCCTCTGTAAGTTCTTTCTTTTACAGGTTCTCTCCGCTACAAGTTTTCTCTTTTACAAGTTCTTTCCTTTGCAAGTTTTCTCTTTTACACATTCTCTTCTTTATAGGTTTTCTCTTATTTAGGTTCTTTCCTCTACAGGTTTTCTCTTCTATAGATTTTTTCCTCTGCAAGTTCTCTCCTTTATAGGTTCTTTCATCTGTAAGTTCTCTCTACTACAGGTTCTTTCCTATACAAGTTCTCTTTTTTTTTTTTCTGCCACTACTGTCTTTTATTTTCTTCTACTAAAGGCCTTTACTTTTTTATTACTAGAGGCTCTTTCTTTTCTGCTATTGGATTTCTTTGTCATTTTCTTTATTGGTTTTGTCTATCCTTTATATTTTCTGCACTTTTTCTATCTTTTTTTTGCCATGTCCTAGCTTTCTTTTGGTAGTTGCATGGCTATTTATAAGTCTTGAGTTTAGGATTGCCCTATAATCAACAATTAACATTGATTCCCAAAGGTTGCCCTACAATCAATGGTTAACATTGATTCATTGAATTTAAAGTTAACAGTCAGCATTAACTCTTTAAATTTAAGGTCAATGGTCAACATTGACTTATGATGCCACTATTAAACGCAATCCTAGAGGCAGCAATTACACATGTCTTATCAAAGAAATTTCATCTGTGTCATATGAAGGGTAATCTTACAGATAACCAGTTATAATAACTAATGTTCTCTTTATAGTCAAAACATCACAAGCAATTTGAATCAACTAATCATTTTTGCCAATGTAAGGTAAGGCTAGCAGTATCCTGATTTCAGCCCTGCTTTCTCTCCTCATTCTTATCATATTCCACCAATGTCATCTTCCTTAACCTTTGAATGAATCAGCTACCAACACTCTATAATTGTAGTAAAAACATCTCAATAGCACTCACAATATCAACTTAATAAGGACAAATGTATGAGATGTTGTTAATAATAAATTCAACATTAACCATCAAAGATAGGCTTAATATAACTTAGATGTATATTTTAAGCCATTATTTGAACTAATGGCCTTGATTTAGAAGCCTACTTGCTTCTTAATCTAGAATTTGTATTAGTGAAAGATACTTGGCCATAAATTCAAGGAAGAAGATTAGGTAAACCTAATTAAATCATCTATAAAAATGATAAAGTACTTACTTCCTTTTAAAGACTTATGATCCATAAGGCCATAAAGATTATTGTGAAGGAGTTTCAGCTTTTCCTTTACCTTTAATTATATAGATGAGAATGGCAACCTAATTTACCTACCAAGTTAACATGTCTCATAAATGAAATTGTATTATGCAATCTTAGGCAAATCAAACATGAATCCCTTATTGTGCATCTTCTTAAGTCCAATAAAGTTAATATGACCTAGCCTTTTATACCAAAGCACTATGTCCTATGCTTTTGCATTCATTATAAGGTGTTTGACCTTATTTGCTTACAATTGAAAGGTTTTATTACACATAAGTACTTTAGTTAAGAAGGTATCTATAATATTTGAAATAATGTAGGCTTTGTCTTTAAAGACTAAGGTGTAGCCCTTTTCCAGTAGTTGCCTTACATTGAGTATATTGTAACTTACACTTAGCACATATAGAACATGAGGTATAAATTTGATACATGCATTAGTGTCTATGTAGCATAACCTTTTCTTTTTGCTTGAATTAGCTCACTATTGCCAATGTTCACTCTAACTATATATGATTTATCAAGTATCTCAAAGAGTTGTAAATCAAGTGACATGTTGTTTGTACAACCACTATCAGTTACCATGTTTGCTCTTATTACTAGTAGGGTTTTCAATTGTAACAAATAACTACTCCTCTAGTATATTTTCCTTATTAGCTACTTTTACTTACTGAGGTTTTTATAATTATTGGTGTTACTTCCTTTTGTGTTAACAAATCCTTTTTATATGCCCTTTTATGTTATAAATTTTGCACATAAGATCATACCTCTTTTAGCAATTTTTAGAAAGATGGTTTATCTTTTTAAAATAATCCCAAAGTTGATACTATTTTTTGCCTTCTAGTTTTGCATGGTCCTTTGATCTCTTTTCTTGCTTTCCTTACTACCTCTTTCTTCCTTGATATTTAGGCTAATGCTTTATGGAAAAGGCTCCTTTAATGTTCTCTTCGTATCTTATGAGCCTTTTTCACTTTTAAACATGAAAAAAGTTTAGTTTTAGTAAATTATAGATGTAAGATTTTAGAGTTTCCTGGGAAGGAAATTTTTGCCTTAAACCTCTTTATAACACTCACCAAAATGTTTTTGTATGGGAAGTTTTCTCTTGATACCCTAATTTGGTAACTATCTTAAGAAGCTTATCTCTATATTCCTTTATAATGTTAGCTTCCTTCATTTTTAAAAGTTCAAACTCTCTTTTGAGGTTAAAAAAATTGCATGTTTCTAGTTTTTTCATTGCTAGAAAACTCTTCCTTTAACCTTTCCCATGTATCTTTGGTTGTTTCACATGCCATTATCCTATTGAAAATGGTATTTGAGACAACTAAATGGATACATATGAAAGCTTTGTATTATTTTCTATTTGCTCATTGTGTTGCTTTGTTTGTACCAAGAAAGGATTAACAAGTAAGAAGGATGATTAAATACCTTTTTTAGTGGCTTCTTATAAATTATATGCTCTATGATAAGCTCTTATCATTATTATCTAATAAGGATAGTTTTTCTAGTAAACTTTAAAGGTTGAAGTGAAAAGAAAATAAAAGAGGCCATTTGCAAAAAGGTGGCTTGGATTTTCAATGAAGTTTTATTAAAATTTTGCTCCTTTCATAAAAGCTAGTTAGTTTCCTTTTTAATTCCTTTTGTTAAATTCCTTGGATGCAACTTATTATGATACTAGATGTTGGAATTTGTTTGCTAAGATAAGGAATTTGGTGTATTAAAAGTTGGTTTGCTATCAATGTGTGTGTGTGTGTGTGTGTTCGTTTGTAAACAAGATGTAACTTATCTTGTGATTGCTTGAACTAGAAGGAAGTGAATGGATAAAGAAAGGAAGCATAGAAGGATGAAGGCATGTTAATGAAACTTGGATTTTTGGATAGAAGCCATAATTTGCTTTTTTTGGCTCCTCATATATAGCAACAACCTTTTAACATTAGTAAGTATAAATTCAAAATTCATAATTTGAATTTAAACCTAATGTTGTAAAATAACATTTGTTTAAATTTGAAATACTTTGAAATTTAAACTAAACACATCATTATATCCAAAAGCATGCTTAAAAACTTATTAAAAAAGCTTTTAAGATTGACTTGTTGTAATTACCATAACTACTATAACTATCAATTACTATAATTACCATAATTGTCATTAATGCTTGGTGGGAAAGGTGGTTAGACTAAATTTGAGTTTAATTTATAGCAACAAGGTAAAGGCACCATGAGCTTTATTAAGGCCTTATTCACTAGGCAGGATAATAGGGATAGCAAAGAGCTATATAACATGTGTTTAATTATGTTTTAAGCCTTATAATAATGGAAATGCAATAAGCCTTAGATGTAAAAACTATAAAGGAAGAAATAAAGGTTACATTATTCTAAATGAGTGCTCTGAAAGCTTTAGGCTCCAACAATTTCTTTGGAATTTTCTTTCATAAATATTGGGGATATTATGAAAATAGAAGTTATAGAGATAGTTAAGGGTTTCTTTGTGGAAGGAAAAATGATCAAGGAACTCAATCAAGCTTCTTTTGTTTTGATTATCGAAAATAAGATTCCAACTTATATTAATGACTATAAACCAATTCCTATATGCAATTTTATGTAGAAGTTGATCTTTAAAGTGATACTCAACCACTAAAGCCATGGTTGGATGAATTTATTTCTCCTTTGCAAACTACTTTTATCATAGGGAAAGTGATTTATGATAAATTTGTTATAGCACAAAAGGTCTTCCAATCATTTAAAAGAAAGAGAACTAATAAGAGAGGGATGATAATGATACTAGATTTGCATAAAGCTTACGATTGCATAAAGTGACATCTTATTAAATAAGTCTTCATGGAAAGATGGATCAAAAAGGTCACTAAGTGTGTGACCATCCTTATACCAAATCATAATCAATAGAGAGTCCACTCCTTTTTTCAAATGAAAAAGGGCTAAGATAAAGAAATCCTTTCTTGCCTTATTGTTTTCTTCTAACATCAGATGTTTTCTCACGATAAGTGGGTCATGGAAGAATAAGTAATAACAAGATTCAAAATCACTTTTATGCCCTGCTATTTCATATATTGATAATACCCTCTTTTGTGGTAAGGCTTCTGTAAAGTAAGAAGTTCAATACTTTATAACCATTGTAGACACTTTTTGCAGAACTTTAGGACAAAAAGTGAACTAAAGAACATCAGGGATTAAATTTAGTATGAATACTTTAGTAAGCACTCTAAGATGAAATCTACCAAGCCTTGGGAATGAGGCTCTTAAGGGACAAAGAACATTACTTCAGGCTTTCCACATGTATTTTAAGGTTAAAAAAACCAAGCTATGAATTTTATAATGAAAAGAGTAGAGCATAAGAATTCAGCTTAGAAACAAAATTTCTTATCCCAACTTTGCCATGATATCTTCTAACATAAGCAATGTCAATTTTCTAATTATTGCAAAATTTATATTCTAAAATCAACATTAGGTTGGCTCAATTTTAGTATGGTCAAAAAAGGAGAAAGGAAAAATTTATTTGATAACTTGGCAAAAGTAACGTGTGATTGGAATTTAGGGATTTAATAGATTTTAATAGATCTTTTCTCACAAAATGGTGCTAAAGATTGCTTAAGAATCCTACAGCCTTATGGGTGAGAGTCTTACATGGTATTTACTTTCCTTTAGATGAGTTTTTAATGGCATCATAAGGAAACAAGCTTCTTGTGCTAAGATAAGTGTAATTGTTAAAATCTTTTCCAATACTTTATGTTAAAATAATACTAAATAAATTGTATTCTACAATAAAACAAAATCTCATTAATCACCTAATTAAATTATTATTTAGTCAAAAAAATGAAAATCATAGTATTTATAAGAAATTGAATTTCAAATGGAGAATAAATTAAGGTCATTTGTATTAATCTATAAACAATATAGTATTATTGAATTTTAAAAAATTGACTTTATTTTTCCTTAATTTTAGAGATTAAAAGAACTTATATAGTTTACTTCATAAAAAATAGATTTAAATCAACCAAAAACTTGGCATGAGATTAGTTTATTACCAACTCAAACAAGTGAAAGATTTCAAATAGGTCGATTGCTATATAGGGCCAAAAAAAAAGTAGATCATATGCTATGAATTCACTTATAATAATGTAAGAATTTTAGAGTAGGGTGAACAAAAGGTCTCAGTGATCCTAATACATGAAATATGTACCCTAGGAGATAAATTAGTGATATTGTGTATTAAAGTGCCTATAGGCTTATATTTTATTATTGCTCATGTGACTTATGTTTTTTCCATAACTATTTGCATGTGCATATAATTTAAGCAAATCAATTGAATTTTATTACTTTTAAAAAAATTGTTATAGCTTGTTTGTAATCAAGGCATTAATATAACTTAATTTAATTCAATTTTGGGCACATAGTTAAGTCTAATTGATTTTGCAATTTAATTTTAATTTAGATTTTTTAATTGGTTTATAGTTTTAAATAAATTAAAATTCTTTTTTCTTTTCTTTCTTTCTCTCTTTCTCTCTCTTTTTTTAACGATTTGTTTATAATCAAATATTTCATAAAATTCAATTCAATTGATTTAGTGATTAAAGATTAAATCTCTTATTTGGTATATATTCTTAAATAAACAAATTAAATTAATTTTATTTTTTAAAAAATAATTTGATAAATATTTATCTAATTCTTAATTAGTTTGATAAAAATTAATAATTTCATTGCATTAATATTTTTTTAAGTGTGAGAGTTCAAGTGAATTTTTATATTTTTTAAAATTATAACAACAAATAAAATAATTAAATTACATTAATTTTTTAATCCAAATAAAATAAAAGTAATCTAATAAGGTGAGTTGAAAATTTTATCTGACTCCTATGAATATTATTCTATTTATCATATATATATATATATATATTCAACTTAGTGTCAGTAAAAACAAATTAAAAAAAAAAAAAGCAAAAAAGACTAAAAGAGCCCAAAAACGTAGCCTAGAGAGAGATGCAAAGGGAGCAGATCCAGTTTTTGTACGGTTCTCTCTCCCAGCCCGAAGGTATGGTCTCAGGCTCGGACGTGGGTTTTACCCTCTCTCTCTCTCTTTCTCTCTCTCTCTCTCTCTCTCTCTCTCTCTCCCCCCCCACGCCCCACTTTTTCTCTTGGCACACACACGCACGCACGCAGATCTGAGACGGTATAACCATTAAAGCTGGGGGGGTGGGGGGGTGCTCTCAGTGACGGTCCAAAGCAGACAAAAGGAAGCGTTAGAAATGAACAACCTGATTCTGATGATATCTGCTAATTCCTCTCTCGTCTTGTCTCCAGTCATCATCATCATCATCATCAGAAGCAGAAGAAGAAGAAGAAGAAGAAGAAGAAGAAGGCAAATATTTGAAACAACGGCCGCACACAACAATTTCTACAGCAACCACCACGACAACATCGTTCGCCGGCGGCGGTGGCTGCCAATTGACATGGTCCTTAGTGGAAAAGAAAAATGGCGAGCAGGGTTCCAGTGCAGCAGTACAACTTGAGAACAGCCAATTCCTTCATTGCCACCTCTCTTCACGATCTCAATTCCGTCGATTCACGGCCGCCGCCCACTGACATCGACTCAATTGCGGACCACGTCGATCGTGTCGACGCTGCTGCCGATGGTGGCTTGGACGACAATGCTGTTTCTAATGCTGGTGTAAGTTGCCTCGTCTCTTTTGCTTTTCTCCGTTTCAATTACTTTCGTTCCTTTTCTTTTCTTTTCTTTTCTTTTCTGTTCTTTTTTTTTCGTGGGGGGTGGGGGTGGCGTGGAGGTGGGCCGCTGTTGTTGGTCAATTTTGATTTCTTAGTTCATGACTAATATAGTTTTTCTTTTTTCCTTTTTCTTTTTGTTTCCTTTTGGTCGTGGGCCTTTTCCGTTAGCAGGACTGCATGCATGAAACCTATAGGAATTCCTTACAACTTGAGGCTGTGACAGAGGAAGAAGATGGGTCTAGCCTTGAGAACAGTGGGTCATCTTCCAGAGCTGCTGCCTATGGTATGCTGACCATTGAGGGTACGGACATAATCTCATGACTTCGTTAGAAAAACAGCGTCAGTCTTGAAGTCTTTCCATCAAACTAAACTATTCCTGTCCAATCTCGATTTCTTGTGCTTGCTGATAATTTGCTGCCTTCGCTTGGATTTTGGAACCCCCAGATGTTTCGCCTATGGAATCCGCAAGGGCTAGATTTTTGCAAATAATCGTGGATTGCTTCATCACTGATCACGTGATTGAAGTGGCTGATAGTGAGGGCGAATATCCTACTCATCCAGGACAAGATAAATTGAGTAAGAGGAAATCTGGAGATGTTCAGTACGAGGGTGACCCAAGGTTTGCTCTGCCGTTGATGTATGTTGCTAATATGTACGAAACTCTTGTTAGTGATGCAAATATGAGACTGTCTTCCTTGAGTGGTATTCGTGATAAGACCATTGGAGTTGCCCTTGAAGCAGCTGGTGGTTTGTATAGGAGATTGGCTAGGAAATTTCCTAAGAAAGGTACAGGTAGATTTTCTTCTTTACTGGCCTTTTTGGTTAAATAATTGAACTGGTTTACTTGCTTGAATTGCAATACAAGCTGATTCTCACATTGCTTTTGGATTGTAAGTGGCATTTGGACTATGTCCAATTATTATCTACTAATATTTCACTCATAGATGCATACAAATGTTTCCTTGCTCTTGAAACACTAAGAATTGACAAATAATGTGTTCGGCTGATTATTTGTGTGAGTACTATTGAGTTGAGTCTGAAACAAATTTGCCATATTATTTCTTCTGTAGGCTCTTGTATGTTTAAGAGAAGAGAGTTGGCAACTTCTCTCGAGACAAGAACAAGATTTCCAGAATTAGTCATCCAGGAAGAGAAGCGAGTGCGTTTTGTGGTGGTAAATGGTTTGGATATTGTGGAGAAACCAAATATTATGCCTATTGATGATGCTGAGTGGTAAGAATTGTATTTTAACTTTTTATTTTCTTGGGGTATTAAGCAGCACTTCACCTCTTTGGCGATTTCTTGTCTTTGTTCTATTCTGGCAAATTTTGTTCCAAATTAGTAGATTGGATCTGATTTTTCCCATCCTATATCCGTTTTGCATTTTAAAAGTTGGGTTCAAGCTGCACAATTGTTCATTTTGATTAAAGACAATGCTGATTGGGCTATAGCATTTTGAAGATGAATGCTGGATGTCTTTGAATTATAAAATGAAACTGGGGAATTAGAGATAATAGAGGGGAATTGCATGAGGGAAAAAGAAGCAAATTAACTTCAGAGGGAGAAGAAGCGAATGAGAAAGAAATCCTCCTCAGTTATATCATACATGCACTCCAGTAATGAATTGATGAAGTGCTTTGTTGGATGCATAAAATGTTGCACGACTATGATCCATGCTAAAAACCAAGAAGATATTCTTAAAATATAGCTTGATGATGTCCATGCATCCCTTTTGTTACATTTGGCAAGATATAAAATCTTACTCTCTTTTCATTTTACCTCCTCTTTAGGTGAACTACCTCAAAGGATTTCACCTACCAAATTCTTTGTTCTCTACAGGATAGAAGTCTTAGATGGTTTCGTTCTTTTTCTAATTTGTTTCCTTTGGGGAGTGGAGGGCCACTGCACGAGGGGTGGTGGGTTGTTGCACATGAGTTAGTCTTTCTAGTGCAATGAGTGGACGTCTTATAATTGATGTGCATAGAGATTTTTGATAATGAACTGAACCTGCCAGTTCAAAAATCAATTTCACTGGAACCTTAACATTTCCTTGGTAGCTTGATAGAGAGAAATTTTTTGTTAATTTTTGGTATTATTAAGATTGGAAAATAGCAACTCAAGGAAGCAAATGATGGGCACTGACTTTATGAAATATGGCTTCTGATCTGAGATGGCCAGATGGTATCTATAGAAATGAAAACTTGGTTCTTTCATTCTGCTGCATGGGAATCTTGGATTTTATATTACTTGTCATTACCTTTAAAAAGCGTTGATGAAACAAGAATGCACAAACTTGGCTTTTTTTTTTTGGCAAATGTAGCACAATTAGCATCTCAAATTGATTTAAAAATTGGTGAAAGGTGGTAAAGTTTGGATGGCATGCAGTTAAATGGTAGAATCCTGAATGTTTATATATGGTGGTGCTAAAATTTCACACAAATGAAAAATAGTCTGCCAGACAAATTGATAAAAATGAAATTCATTCAAAATTTAAGAAAGCTCTAATGTTATGCACTTTCTGTTATTAACTGTTATATTAGGTTACTAATATTCTCAAACCTTGAAGGGGCAGTGCGGTGGCCATGAGTATTTGCATGAGTGTGGCCTATTTTTTTGGCTAATGTATGGAATTATGTAAATCTGTGTCAAAACATCTACAGAAAATGTCAAAATCTTAAAAACCAGGGGAGGAATGCACATACAAGTGCATACACCAGTAAAGCAATATGTTTAAGATCATCAGGTTCTTATGGTCTTCTTTACCCATTTTTTGAAGGACATTTTCATTTGAATACTGATGCATGCGATGAATCTGGAATTACCATTTTAAGATGATTCAAAGGATCCAGGCAGAGCAGTTTCCAAAAACTTATAACTTTTCAAATTTCTTGAACCTCAACATCCCTTCATTTGTATTTGAAAATGCAAGTTAGGGATCAGATTAGGCTTTAGAAATCTAGGACCTTAGAGGAGAAATTAAATGTTTGCTTGGATAATTAGGCAAAACAATCTGAACAGAATCTTTTGTGTTTTTCCATCTCCAAGCTCAGGGAGAAATTAAATGTTTGCTTGGATAATTACTTTTTTATTTTTTCATTCTCAGTGCCTTTATCAGTACTTAATTTCTTCAATACAATTTGCATGTTTGACATTTTTTATTTTATTTTGAAAAATCTTACTTCATTTGCAGCCAGACTATGGCTTTCTTTGTCCTAACATTATAATTGTACTCAACCCCTGAAAAGGGCAGAAATCTAGATCACCTTGTTCAGAGAGTCGAGAACAAAAACTCAGGACAAATTCATCCATGAGTGGTGGAATTTTTGAACAAATTGGCTTTCTCTTTTGCGTCTCTTTCTAGTTAAAATGAATGAATAAATAAATAAATTGGCTCCTAAACTTGCTGAATCATATAGGAAACAATGGCTGTATGTGGGCTAAAATTTTAGGGGAAGTGTTGTTGGGATAATCTTTTTGTTCTCAACTCTTGAATAAGATAAATGATACTAGAAGGAATAATCTCGACTTGAACTCCAAGTCTCCTAACAGAACCCCTACATAAGATTTCTTTCACTTAATATCAAGTCTAATTTTGTCATGAAAGAAAATCCTGTAAGAATTTGCATGAACATCTAAATTATCAAAATTATAGATTATGTGGATCTAGCTGGAGAAAACAATTGTAGAGTATGTGTATAAAGATCCTTGTGGTATGTGAATTCTTGAGTAGAAAAGATTGAAACTTACTGAATCAGATCCTTTATATAAATTAAAAAAGAAAGTGATGATAAAGATTTTTTTATTTTTTCTTTTTGAGTATTTGGAGAATTCGACAGTTGTGAATCTACTAGATGTACTCTCCTGCTGCGCATTTTCTAGCATCTACTTTGGGTTAAGTATCAGCAATTGTCTAGATTTGCTTGCTAAAATCTAAATCCATTCTTGTTGAGCAGTAACCATGCTCTGCAGAATCAGGTTGCTTGTACCTCCATCATCCGTGATTGTCCCAGGATAACATGAAAAGAATCTGATGGCTTAATATTGCAAACATCTTTTTTGACATGAACTCTATAATAGGAAAATAAACCAGCCTAAATTGTTGGTGCATCATTTTTAATTGGGATAATTTGTTTTTTTGTTTACTCCAAGAACATGCAAGTCATTCTTTCCTTCCCTTTTGCAGCTGAGACCTGTTTTCATATGAAATCCAATGTAGGGCAGATTTATTGGTCTGCCTATGTGCGGACTTGAGGGCTGCATGTGGACTGAAAATGCTGGAGTTCTCTTTAGCAAGGGACATAAGGAGTAATTCTAACTAGAATTCTTACTCTATTAATAGAAGTACTGAAGCACAAGCTACAAATGATCACAACAACCCAGTTACTATTAAAGTGCTCTCAAATTTTGCTTACTAAAAAATGTTTTCTGTTGATAACCCTTTCTGTGATGTTTTGTTTTCCTAATACAAGCCTAAAAGGTAAATATTGTTGGCAATTCTTCATAAATTAAGAGTTTTTATGTGACTACAGAATTACTATTGAGTTGAAGGGTAATTCTACGAAACAATGATTAGGCTAATGATATTTGTATGGTAGTGAGTGTTGGGTAATTAAGAAATAACAACAATGATGACAACAACAACAACAACAACATTATCATCTTAACCTCAGATTTAATTGGGGCAGGACAAAATGGCTAGATTAATTCATGTTGCAACCCCGATTCAATTTGAGATTAATGGTTTGTTGTTGTTGTTATTGTATTGTTGAACCTTTTGTTGTTGTGCTGGGTGAAGTTGTGGTGCTACTAAATAGGCCCTTATTACTCAATCAAAACAATGCTTTTAAGAAGCAGTTGTTTTCTTGTATTTTATGGCTTCTTTCCTTCTCTCATTGAATGAAAGGGTTGATGGGTCTTGAGAAATTAGGGTATCCTAATCTTTTTGTTGCTATGGTAAGTAAAATCAATTTTTAACTTTGCATCTAATCAGCCCTAGTGAAGTTTTTTAGATTTTTATTCACCACCAATAATGAAGATGGATTTTATATAATGTTGCTATCTTTCTATTTGCTTTAGATTTCATTGCTACTATTGCAGGTTTAAAAGATTGACTGGTCGGAATGAGGTAGCTGTCTCTGCACGAGACTATAAATTCTACTCTCCTAGGCACAAATATAGGCGCGTAGTTTCTAATCTTCCAAGTTTGCCTGTAAGTCAAACCCTTTATTTGCCAACACATATAAATTCTAGAGCACTGAGGCTTCTACTGAAGCTATCTTAGTGATAATGGTGTACAGTTGAATCTGAATATAATTTGCACATAGTGAGTACGAAGGTAGAAATCAATCATCTAGAGCTGATGCTTTTTTCAAGATATAATAAATATGGGATCTTCCTGTTCTATTGTGGCATAAAAATCGTATTGATTAACGAATTGCATCATTGCTTCCAAAAATGAGGCACAAATGTCATCATGCCTAAATGTTATCTTCATCACAGAGTGTTGCAGTGATTGTTCATCCTTTTATGATTTTCTCAGAATCTTTCTGGTACAGAGAATTCTTCTGCAATGGCTACTGCTCAAGGATTCCACACTGTATGCGAGGTAATTTTTACTAATCTTTCTGCAATTAATATTTGTCTTTTGTGTTGGCTCACAGAATGCATTGATTGTCTATCACTTGGACATGCTTATGTATGGGCATGTAAATAAAATTGAATGTGCTACTAACATCTAAATAAACTTGGCATTGGGAAATAAAACTAGTGTATTACGATTTTCAAAGTCTTTTGGTTTCCGAATTTGTGTATTACATCTGCTCTAGATTCAATTATTTTTTGCTGTAAAATTTGGCTTCTATCTGAAATAGTTTTGGGATATGACAAACATAGAATGGAAATGATCAATTTTGATGATCATGCAAATCATCACTCAATCTGTAATGGTCACATAAATTATGTTTTCAATAAGATAGCTTAGATGAAGTATGAATGGTCCCATATGTTGTTGATGGCACCTAGATTACAATTGGCAGGAAGCTTCAATTTTTGTGAAGATTTCCTATTATGAAAGGTTGAAGAGAAAAATAACTATAGAATCACTTCTAGGAAAATTGAGGTCATTAATTTCTTGAACTTTATGATTGGATCCTTTGAAATCCTAGTTCTTGTGTTCACAAGTCTTGTTATGTTAGCTTAGATTTGTATGAATTTGATTGATTTGCACCATTGTCTTAGTATTAGAGTAAAAAATTGGATGAAAGTAACTGATGGCCGGACTAGGTCAATTGACAAGATCTATTTTTTTGTCATCAAACCATTTCACATGTTGACCGACACACAACACCCATGCATGTGCCTCATGCATGCATAATATTTACCTAATAGACACTAGAATTATGTTAACACTATGAAAACGCAAATGATTTGAATGTGTGATTAATGATTGGGCTAGCAACTCTGTCTGCTGCCTCATTGAAACTAGAGCTGGGATTAGCGAACACAAGACCCATAGTTTGCTTTCCGACACTTCTATGAACCATTTTGTGCCACTTGGCTGCTTACATTGGCTTATTCTCCGTGGAAGGTGTGCTTGAGTTGCTTTTATTTTTTAAGGATAATTTACCATTACTCCAGGGATTTATGTGTGATTTTTTTATTCTATTTTTATTTAGCAAGAAGATCAACAGCCGACTAAGCATCATGTGCAACCATTGTCCCATCCGTCACAGTTTCACCCACATCACCAGAATCATCAAGTTCTTCAAAATCCACATGCACCACACTTGTCCCAAAATCATCAATGTGGACCATCTTCGCACTTGACTGAAATTGCTCATGCCGACCAGCCTCCTACCATTTCTCAACACATGGCTTACTTACAGCCACTTGCTGGAGGACATGTTGGAGGCCGCTTGCACTTACTGGTGAGGTTCTTTTGACTGGATTAATTCTGATATTTCTTACAAGGGTTGGCTAGCCATTTCTGTCTGACGCATGAAATTCACCCTTTTTTCGTGGGGTTCATTGCCGGGTTATGCAAGGAGGAGGAGAAAAACAAAGTCTCTAGAATAGAAATGCAAGAACATGATTGGCCTAATACAGTCAAATGTTTCTCTTTTTTCGGATTTGACTCTGTTAATATCATTCTTTGAAGGGGTCTCCTCGTGTTTTGAATGTTTAAGCAAATGTATAAATCCTTTTATTTACTCACCTTTGACGAAAATTGCAGCCCACAAGCCCTGCTAGGTTCTGTGATCAATGTGGTGCTGCATATATGAGAGAAACCTCCAAGTTTTGCTCGGAATGCGGTGCCAAGCGGCTGGGAACATAGCATCAAGTCATCAATCACTGTTCAAAGATAGGCTGTTCTGTTTTACTTTGTAAATGCATTAGAGAGTAAATATGAGTTTACTTTTGTTTCTTTCCTAATACATTTTCATTGAGCAACTAGGGATAAAAGTGGCTGCTGCGTTTCTTTGCATCATTTCATGCATTGGCTAATTTGTCTTTGGCTAGAGTATCAAAATTAGGGTTAAACTCGACCTGTCTCGAGCCACTAAACTTTTTCTTTTTCTCAAAAGAACCCCAACCAACAAAAAAAAAGGAAAAGAAAGAAATAAAAAATTATAATATTGAAGGAGTAAAAAAATTATACCTTCAATTGAAAGTTAATTGAAGTTTTGGATAACACCAATAAAAGTGAAAGCATATGGAAAAAAAAATAACAATAAATTGGTTGCTTTTGATATGCATATTAACATATTGTGGTTTTGAGAAGAGTTATCATTAGATTGGTTTAATTTAATCATATTTAAATAAATTAAATTGTATATCATGTTGTTACGAAAAACAAACATGATAAATTGGTAATTTATTGATAAATTAATTTTGAAATAAATTACTTTTTTTTTTAGTTTTTTAAATAAAATAAGAGTTTTCAAGGAATTTATTTTACCAATATTTTTGGTATTTATAATTAAAGAGGAGTTGGGTGAGCTTTATTTTACTCACTATAATACTTAAATCCACATAGATAGGACATTACTCCTCCATAATATTTCGCTTAATACCTTTTTTTTTTTTTCTAAAATTGGAGTGTGTAGTTGAAATTTAAATCCATAAATTGAAATTAGGAATTTTTATTGTAAAATATCTTTGAAAGCTGTTAAGAGATTGGCAAATTGAAGTCTAATGATTTTAATTTAAATTTGAATTTTATCAAATAAATTTTATATAATAATATTTTATTGATTTCAAAAATTCTACACATGATTTTAAATCTCAAATTTAGTTTATATCAACTTACCTTTTTATTTTAAAATGAAAAAAAATAATTGTTATTTATTAAAGTATATAACCACACATTATATGAGATAAATATAATATAATAAGTAGAGATGCAGTAAAACTTAAATCATTTAAGTGGTTTAATATATTGGGCTAATTAGTTTTTTTTTTAGTTTTATTATATATAAATTATAAACATATATTATTAAATTACTTATAAATATAAAATATATATATATATATATATATATATTGAAAATTAATTAATTTTATTGATTCAGAATCAATTAAATTAATTAAAATTTGAAACTTTCAAGTAGTTAAAAAAAAAAAAAAACAAGTTTCTGTTCATCGTTAGGGATATCTGTGTAAATTTCATGGGGTTCAGATTGCATCCGTGGAAAAAGTGGGGAGGCCCCCACCGCCTGGATTCTTATCCCAGAACGCCGCAAAACCGTACCAAAACGCAGCATTTTCTCATTGTCGCCCAAAAGACATTTCAAACGAAAAGCAGCTGCCACTCATTCCCCCGCCGCAGCATTTTGCTTTTCAATGCTATTCGACCCTACCGTTCTGCCAGGTTCTTTTCATGAATTTTTCTTGCAATTTCTTAATTTTTTATTTTTTTGGCTCAGACAAAAACTAAGCTAAGCTGGGTTTTGTTCTTGGGAGTTGATTATATATATCTATATATATATGTATGTATGCGCTGGACAATAATTGACAACATCGTCTGTTCAGTCTGATTCTTGTCTGTATGTCTGGTCTACCGCCAAATCCCTCTCTTTGTTAATTTCTTCTTGTTGAGTTACTTATTTACATGTGTCCATCTGGTTACATCTCCCCTCCCCCCAACACACACACACCCATTGCCATTTGAGCATCTTTGAGGGAGTTGCTTCAACAAAATGTTGTGTTAGGAGTGCAAAAGTTTTAAAAATAGAAAAGGTCCTTAACTATAGTTTCCTGGTTCTGGGCGGACTACCCAATTTCTTGTCCGGAGAAGTAGCTGCTAATTCCACTGTTTCCTTTCTTGACCACTCCTTTATTGTTCCCTGGTTATTGACACCAAATTTGTGGAGTTCTCGTAGAATAGTCGTGCTGCAGCTGTAAATGTAGCCTCCTCAGATTGTAATTGTGAGTCGCAATGCCGATCAGCTTTGGTTTTGTCCATCCAGCTTGTTATTCATAATTGAAGGGAACCATTTCTCATTTTCGGTCCTCAGATTGCATCCCTTTCCCACATTTTATTAGGGTTCATGTCATTGAATAGAAACGTAAAACAGTGAAACATAAAAGGGAATCAATAGTAAATCACATATGCCAAATGCCAGACAATTACTAGAGGATCCTAATATAGTTCCAAAAAAAAAAAAAAAGCTTGGGGCAAACATAAACTTATAGGTGAGCTAACCTGTAGCAAAATTTAGACCCCACCAAAAAGGAAATAAATTGGGGAGCTATACTTGAACCTGAAGGAAACTTGGAGTGCCTTCATAGTCTCTCCATGAGGAAGCAAAGCCTATATACAGTTTGCATGCATAGGCACACAGGTTTCAGAATTTACGAGAAATTGATAATCAGTCTTTTATAACTTACAAGCTGCAGTTTACCATTGTCTTGACCACTACAATTAATGTTCCTTAAAATACAAGGGTAAGTGGGATCACTGCAACTTGCAATGTGTGAGTGCACAGATAAAAAGGTAAATGAAGAAGAAGAAATGGGTCAAAACACGACTTGGACAAAGAATTCAATTACTGAAGTGAAAAATAGTCAAAATGATAGACAGAAGAAGAACGTAGAAGAGACAAATCCCTGCAACAAAGGTTTCTTTTTTTTTTTTTTTTTTTGAAGTTTGGGTGAAAAGATATTCTGTCTCCTCACCCTTTCTTTTCAAGAAAAACAGTTCATACGTAATGTCTGGGAAAAGGGATGGTCATCCTAGTAAGGACTGTAAATATCTAAATTTTGGAAGCACCATCAAGGTAGGTGCGAGAGACTTGAAGAATTTACTATTGGATACTGCTGCTAGGCCCAAGTGACACTGCAGCTCCCAACAACACAATATAATGCCACTAATGCCTTGTAACAGCAGATGGATCTTCTGCTAACGCATACAGTGCATGTTCTTTGCCATTTCATATGGTTTATGACCCATCAGCTTTTGTAAACACAACTTCTCTGGGCATAACTCTTCCATTGCAGACTTGGATTTGATCCTTTCATATATCATAAAGGTGGTCTGTATGTCTTGTTTCCAATGCAGTTTGTTTGGCCCAAAAAATTATCCTTACTCATGCTATGTGTTAGTTAAGGCCAAAAGTCAAATTTGTCATATTTACAGTGCAGCAAACCCAAATATTTAAGAAACTAGAATTTGGAAAGCTTAAAATGAGTTTAATTTGTCCCAATTATTTTTTTTGTATGATTAAAAAAATAGAAACCTGAAAGCACCATAAAGCCAGCTTGGAGCTAAAACAAGATGATTTGAGGTTTGAGCCATTAATTATATTCTACAACCTTTTTTAACTCCTAAATTGAGTGCGAAGGAACTATAGGACATATATGCGAAGAAAGGGACAGAAATGGGTTGTCAACGCCTAGGCCAATATGTTTCATTGCTATCACATTTAGAGTCTGCTTTCTTTTACCCTCTCAGCCGACTCAGGGCTGCTGCTACTGTTATTGCTGACATAGGTTGGGAATATAGTAGAAAATTTTGGCATGACAATGGTGTTGTCCTTATTCTTCCTAGGATTTAAGAGGCTTAGATATTGGCTGCTTAACTAGCAGGCTGTGAGAAACAATACTGTGATTTAGGGATATGATGAGCATTATATCAAGTCACCACTGCAATTGGTCAACTGGAGCTCAAAGCTATTTGTGCAGAGGAAGATGTAATAAGATTCCATGTTCAGGGAATTTTGTTCTGCATTCCCCATACAGGGGTTTGATTTTCTCCAACAGTATGTACCTCATCAATAGTTACTGCCCAGATCAGAGGCAACGTAATCCCATCGTTTCCAGTACAGTAAATGATGGTCAGAATCCTGACAATTCAGAAGGTGAAAGTAGTAAGGATGAATCTTCTGAAGGGGTAGGTTGAAACTCTCTTTATTTCCTCTCATTTCATTGTGTTTAAGAAGGCATTTGAATAATACACTAGTGTTCATTTGTCTTATTGAATTTTTTTTTTTTAATTCTCTAGAATATTTCTTTTGTCCGTTGGAGGTTGAAAGATTTTAAAGAGCCATGACTACTGCAAACAAAAACTAAACAGATTAAGTAAAGAAGAGAAGAAGAGATTTTGGTGGCTTCTTTGCTTCGAACTCTCTTTTTGTTTCATTTAAATACTTCTCCTTGTATAGTGGGCCAGAGTACATTGGTTGCTGACAAGAAACAAAAGTTTTGGTGGCAAAAAAACATTTTTTTCCCCCTTTCTTGAGGTCCTTTGCCTTCTTCAATACTGAGAATTTAACAAAACATGGAGCACTCTAGCCTTGATTCCTGGCAGCTGGAACTTTCTTCAACTCAATCATCATTTGGCTTTAACAGATTCCTAATTTTCTACATGCTACACAATAGGGATCCCCCCTTTCCAACAAAACCAGCACTCAAGTTGTAGGTGGGATTATATCCTCATTCTAAAAGAGACACCAATAATCTTTTCCAGCTAAACTAATTGACAACTATTATTTTGCTAGATTATGTATTTTCATAATCAGTAGATATTTGAGCCCTTTCTTATTAGATTGTGGATCATAAAGGACAAATGAGAATAGCTTAATGCTTGAAGATGTAGTCATGTTGTCTCTTTTAAAATGTCTCAGGTGGATAGTCAAATGCTCAAAGAAAATCTTGAAAGACTTGTTGGTACAGATGATTCTGCCTTTAATGGGATGGATCTGGCAACCCTCATTCGGAACAAATATGGAAGGTCTTATGATGTTCAACTAATAAAAAAGGTATGTCTTCTTTGTGCTGACGATATCTATTATAGTGGGAAAATAATTGTAGTTTGCATTCCCTTCAACATAATTGTAGTTTGCGTCCCCCATTTTTTCTGTGCTTTGGTGGACTATAACATATTGTGTGGATTGTGAATTATGGATACAAAAGTAATGGCTTGTATAGAGTTCAATGGAGACTAGCATCACAATACTTGTTATCATGCATGGTTTACCTTATTCACACACACACAAAAGAGAAAAAAGAAAGAAAAAAAAATGGTTGCATAAGCCAGGCTTACTTGAGCCTAAAGCATGAATAAACTAGAAATTCAGAATTAATTCACTGTTAAATGTAAGGGCAGCATGATTCAAACTCATGATCCCTTGGTCCTGCAGGCTCTGATATCATATCAAGAAATCATTCTACCTAAAAGGTTAAACTGTTCGGTAAGACCCAATTTATAGATCACATCTTATACTCCAACCCATTCAATGTGCACTACACGTATTCCAAGCATTTTGGGCCACACTTGGACCAAATTATTTTTTGCTCAAGCTTGAGCTAATGCCCTTAAGCTGAAGTTGAGGTTGATATTTCAATATATATCTCAGCCTATATACCACAATAAATCAATGCCAAAGTATATGCTGGACACAGCTGCATTTCAAAACACTAGAGTCAGTTGGATTGGGCCAATCGGCTGACCTAATGTGAAAGTAAATATCTATTTTAGCCAAAGTTTTATCAGGATTAGTGCAAAGAAGGCATAATGGGGTCAAGCTATGACATGTTTTGTCCAAGTATTTTGTGATTGTTAGCCTATAAGTAGGTTTAAGATCAAGCGCACACAAATAACAATATATATGTGTGCATATATTTTTTATCTCATATGAATGTTATACAAGTGTGTATCTAAATAAGTATTTAAGTGTCATATCTTTCTACATGTCCAAATGATGTTGTCCTTCCTAAATGTTCTATTTCTGTATAAATCTTGTAATTTCATACTTACAAAATTACTCTCCCATTGTCTCCTTTTGACAAATGGAATGCACTCTTTATTTTTCATCTTCCTCCCTTTGGGTAACCTCTGATGTTCCCAAGCTCATATAACCTTTGAGTGCTAAACACTCGTATGAAAGATTATTGTCTATGCTTGGCTCCTGAAGAATCTCAATTTCTTTGAAAATATATTATTATTGAACATTCCCTTGTACTTGTGCAACATGCTTGTTTGAGAATGATGCTTGTTGCATGATAATTTATCTTTTTTGTATTCAATGTGAAAGTAAACTTTCTTATTATTAACTTTCTTCACCATTTTTGGTTTCTATATCTCTTACGGCATGGCCAATGCATAAACTCATGACAATTTGCACATTGTGTGGATTGCTTGATCCAGGAATTTATGGGTAAAAACTTTCTTGCTTTGAACGTCATGTGGAAATACGTGGAGCAGGTATGCAGATTATTTTGCTGAATATTGATCATTTTTGAGTTTGATGGATCATAGTATATGGCAAGTCTAATAACTTAATCAATTTTGTGGCTGTCTGCAAACATGACTGAAATTAATAAATTAGTAGGAAAATATATTAACATATAGTTACTCTGTCTTCTATTGTTCTCTAAATATTATTTACGTGGCAAATTGCAACGTGTTGAATTTTTTAACGATTCTTGCTTAGACCGGGTCATTTTCTTTTGTGTAATACTCTCACGACAATGTTCACTGTGTTGTAGATCATGGTAACTCTATTTAAATTATAGTGCAGTTATAATTTCCTAAGGTAATTTTCATGGGCAAACTGTCGTTATTTGTGCGACTACTTCTATTACTATGTACATTCACTTGTACAAACTTCACGTGATATATTTATCAATCATGAATCTGTACATTTCATTTATACAAACTATATTTTTTCTCTTTCACTATGAATTTGTAGTTGTTTCCATAAATTTTTGCATAACTCAAGCATTGTTTATCTTACATTATAATTCAAACTCTAAACCTCTTTTTGTATCCTTACATCTCTTTGTCAATGCTGCCTTTGTTTCCTCGGTCATTTTCTTCTGCCATTTTTTTCTTTTGTCTTTCTCTTTCTTTCGTTCTTATTTAGTCATTTGTTTTTCTCATATAGAAATCTTTTCCGCTGACTGAGGAAGAGTACATCTTGAGGCTTGACGATGTAGCAAACACATTGAGATGCTGGGGAGCTGTCTCACATATTCGAAACAGTTTGGCAAAGTTGAAAGAACGTCCTCGCATAGGGAAGGTTAGTACAAAATAAAATATTACCGACTTAGATCCCAGTCCTACATTGAAACTGCTGGCGTCTGTTTTCCAATATTTTCATTGGCTCAACAAAAGGCTGAAATATTTACCTGGATTATGTGTTTAGGTATTAAACTCTACTATCCTACCATTAGTGTGCTGAGCCTAACGAGAATGTTTTAATCTCTTAAACAACAAGATTCAAACTTATGATTCATATTTAGAATTTTCCACAGGCAGTTAGCATTTTTATAGACATGGATGAATCGGGAGGACGAGCAAATGAGTGGATTTACAAGTAGATTGTTGTGCAGAAGATTTTTTGTTTTGGAGTGTGAAACGGGAAGAAGCCATTTATTATTGAACAGTCATTGTTAGAACTGGGTTGATTCCTGAAAGCAGCCAGACAAAGGAAGTGGGTTGGAGGCACAGAACGTTGCTTCTCCATGTAATCTATCTGGGTTGTTAAGAGTTACCCAGGTTCAACATGATGGGATATTAAATGCCCTTAACGACATCTGTCCCTAAGAATCATAGCGTTGCTTGTATCTGCAATATCCATTCTGTTAAGCACTTGCTCACATCTTGTAAAGCTAAAGGGTTGTGCTATGCCAATGATAGGAGGTTTCATTTATGCGGATAAATCCTGAGCAATACTAGCTAGACCTCCGCCAATAAATCATGATCAATACTGCCACCTTTCAGCACACTAAGAGTACTATTATTATTATGATTATTATTATTATTATTATTATTATTATCATTATCTTTTTTGTTAATTAGCTCTGACTCAGCCTGCAGTTCGAAACTTCAAATTTTGCGGATGGCTCAAGTATTAGTGGGTGAAAAGGTACCATTAAATTGCCCTCTGTGGCTACAGTGGTTGTAGCCTTGAGATGTTGCAGTAATGGGAGTTACTGTAACACTGCATTAGCACAAATTGCGCTGCAGTTGCACTTGCTCCTAATTGCAGTATCGCAATTGCACAGAGGGGCAGATCTATCGTCTGAAGTTCGATGAGTGGAGCAAGTGCTACCGCTAAAATCTAAAATTTAGGAAGGCGGTTAGCGTGAATTTGCTTGTTTGTCTCTGATCAGTCAATTTGTTCCTATTCATTTGGAAGATTAAATAATAAACAAAATCTCTTTCTTAATTAATAGCTAAAAGTCTCATAAATAATTTTTTATTTAATTCAGGTCTATTAGTGGATATTTATCTATAATCCCTTATTGTTAACTGTCATTCAATGATTAGGAATAAGATAAATATGGGTTAAAATTCTTAACTCTAGCAATCAATTATTTTTTTTAAATAATTCAACATGCTTAATCAAATTTAAAATGATTATTTAACTATTAAATTAGAATAACTTAAATAATTTCATAAAAAAAATAATATTCCATAACAAGTTTTGAAATTTTTTAAAATTGTTTAAAAATTTTAATTACATACTTTAAAAAAATAAAAATTGAATTTTTACTAAAATTATGTTTGTTGCTCTCTTTATATGTATTATGTTGCTCTCGCTATTTCCTCTCCTTATGTTTTTTTTTTTTTTGTTAAATAGCTTAAACAATTCTTATTTATATATTATAAAATATATATAGTAGATATAAGAAAGTCTTAGAACACTTCAAAAAAACTTTTAAATTCTCATGATTACAATAAACTTATTTCCTTATTTCTTATAATGAGTTCTAAACTAATTCTTAAATAGATATAATATAAATTAAGATCTACTTTCTTTATTAGTCTTCTTCTTTGACTTTCAACTCATCTAATCTTGCCCTAAAAAAGTTCCAAAGCCTAAATTATGAGTTAAAATTTGAGATTAACTTAGTCCAACTTGTAATAGATATTGTAACAACTTTTTAACTATTTTTAGACAATAAATAGTTGATCTAGGCTTGTATGTCCCATAAAAAATTGTAGTCATAAACGTGAACTTTTATCTAAACTTTTGAATCACCCAATTTGGATATTTGAAACTCAAGTTATGTCCATTTAGATACAAAAATTTTACTCCAATTAGGATTTAAACTTTAGTTTTTCTTTGAAGCAATGTCATAAAGTTTAAATAAACTTAGATTTAGTCTTAAGACCTTAACTTGAGAATTTTGAAATATCTACTATATTTTGGTAAGTCACTACTTGTATTTTTTTATTAAATAGTGGCCATGTATTTATTACTAAACATGCAATATGTTGCTCTAGGAATTAGAAAAACTAGGGGGAAGGCCATTTCCAACAACTTTTATACTCACTTTTGTCAAAAAATAAATAATGTCTTTAATTTTATATATTGACTACTTACTATTACTCTTATACTTTCAACAAAACATTTTGGAGATATACACTAACACAAAGTTGTAATCTCTCTAAAGGACCAACAACTATATATAGGCCTTATTTGAAGTATCTTCTATTACACTAATAACATTATTACAACCTAAAAATGAATATCATTAATTTCTATTATTATCTATACATGTATTATATGTAGTATGACTTATTATTTACATTGTATATAAAAGTTTGTATTAAGTATAAACAATTTAAAAGTCAATTTCAATACCTAAAATGTGAGTCCTTTAATAAGTTCCTTTATTTAATAACTTTGTAATAATTAGTATTCATTTATAGTGTTTATTCGTGAGGCCTCTATTCTACTTTGCACAATATATAGTGATGTAGGAAACAAACTCTAACCAAAACATTGACACAACCTTTACGTAAAATGTAACCAAGAATTAAAGGCTAAAGACACAGAGATAGACAAGCTTCTAAGATGACTTGTTTTTCTTATAAAGGGTAAAGTGGGTCCATGATAGTCAAAGATGACAATGCACTTCTAAAACTAATCAAGTTGTTGGATTAGTTCAAGTTGCACTTAGCAATGTGTGAGCAACAATTATAGTTTAAACCATTAGCATAGCAGAGGAACTCATGTGGCTGTGGAAACATTGTAATAGGAGAAGGCAATTACTGAAACCCCTTCCCAAATGCCTGTCAACAACCATCATTTGTTGTCGACATTTCATCATCCACAAGTTAATGGGAGAAGGGGTAGTAGAATACAAATAGTCTAGAAGACTTTTACTACTTGTTTAAGCTTATGAGGAGATGATGTAGTAATTAAAGCAATCACATAAAATAATGTACTAATTTTTATATAAAACATCCTTCCAAATTAAAAAGAGAAAAATTATAAGATATTCTAATCTAAAAATTAACTCTATTATAATTAACAAACAAATATAATAAAAGTATATAATTTTAATGACATCAATTAAACTGAACAAATTTAATTTGAATCCAATAAAAGACTAATGAATTGATCAAAACAAATCAGTTATATTTTATCAACTACACAACTTAACAAATGGACCTCAAAACAACACCCCAATAGCTCAAAATGAGATTCTAGGTTCTCCTACTAGCCAACCACAATATAGTTTAATTGGACCATAGATTAATGTTTATCATCATAATTTAATAAAATTATCACAAATGAGAAAATAAAAAGTTATTAAAATTTAGAGATCATAATTCTAAAGCAAAACTTTGTACTTGTTAATAACTAAAATTATCCAACTAATCAGAATAAAGATATATATATATATCATCTAACTAGCTATCAATCAAAATACAAACAATCTTTTAATTACACAATTAATCAAAACTATGCATAAAAAATGCCTAAAATATAAACTCACAAACCTAAAGAAACTTCCAATCTTGAAATATTCAAAACACAATTCCCCACGTTCAAAAACAAGAACGACCATTGATCTTTCCAATGGCAAAGTGTAAGAACACGATATCGAGTTGAAAATTTCAACAAGTCACCTAACTTTATTTTTATCCCTTCTTGTAACCTTTTTATTTTTAATTAGGTTTTTAGCAACCAAAAAAAAGGCATTTAGATCTTCATTAAATATTTTTAAGTTGTAGGACAAAAAATAAATATGTTTATACTCTATTTTCATAATAGTTGAATTCCCACACTACATTAAAAAAAAAAAAAAAAGAAAGAAAGAAACAAGGAGAAGAAAAAGAGACCAATAAACCCAACACAAGCAAAAAGGACAAAATTGAGACTTCCACTTCAACACATGTCTTGCATTTAGTTTTAATGTTATTCGCCTCTCTGCGCCAGTCGATCGTCCGCACGCCTCCCGGCACTCATTGTTCTAGTTTCAGTTAACAGAGCACTTAGCCACTTCTATTGTATTATATTCTCCTCGATGTTGTCGTCTCTTCTGTGAAGGTTTTCTCAGCGAGGATGTATTAATGTGGGGTCAAAAATTGAACCATTTGTCGATGCTTGTCATCATGGACATGTTGAACATGTTTTTTTTTTTTTTTTATAATGTGCATGTTGTCATGGTTGTTATTCGTAGATCCTCACTGTGCCACTTAATTTCGGTAACTTACACTCGGTTTTGGGAGTAGACAATTATGAGTGGAAAAAGGAAAATCTTACAGGGATTCCTAATTGTGTTAAGCTCCTGCAGAATCCAATACTATAGGCAAACAATTGAAACTACACAAATTACATATTTATAATATATATATATATATATAGAGAGAGAGAGAGAGAGAAAGTGAGAGAGAAAATTTATCATAAACCATAAGATATTTGCATTATAGGTAAAACGTATATTAGTTAAGATAATATTTTGTAACAGAATCTTAATTGAAGAAGGTGAAATTACGAAACGTAAATATTATACAATATAATAAATTATTTTTTAAAAAAAAATTAATAATTTTTTTAAAAAATAATATTAGATTTCGTCGGTTTTAAATTCGATGTTTATTGTTAAACACTCTGTTATTGGGAGTAAGTAGGAGCTCAAATTTACATAAATGAATTCGACGACAAATAATAACACCAAATCTAACCTAAAAAAAAAAGATAAAAGAGGTTATAAATGTAAACACGGCACAAAAACAGTATCGTGACAATTTGTTAGCTTTTTTCTACATGAATTCAAAGCTTCCCGTGTAGATATACCGTTCATATGAAAGAAAAAAGAAAAAAAAAAAAAAGAAGTCTGAAATATGTCCTACCCGGAACGATGCAGGTTTACAGACCAATGCCAAACTTCCCCGTCCATTGTCATATTGCGTGCGTTACAAGGCCTGAGTCCCTTTTTCTTCACTTATCTTATTTCACCAGTATTTTCAATGCCCAGCCCAGCTGCTGGCTTGTCATTTCATTTTGACATGACGCATGGATGAGAACGTGGATTTATTTTTTTTACTTTATTTATGCCCCCCTGCACGCCCACAAGAAGGATAAAAATCGATGGGACAAAACATTATGGACTGCTGTCAAAACGATGCAAATATTATACAAAATTTAAGGAACGCAATACTATAATATTAACAAATTAGTAGACTAAAGTTGTTATCCTATACCACAAACTGCACTCATAATGACCTAATAGTTCTTGTTGCACTGAACAGGTCATTCGACTCCACATCTGGGAAATATTAAATGTATGACAAATTAAGACGTGATATAAAAATAACGAAGTGATATAGGTTGCCACCAGTGTAGCATTAAAGGGAATTAATATATCAAACAATACAAATGTGATAGTGTCTTCTATTAATATCTTTTATGGTCATGTTTTATTTTATAGGACAAATAATCCAAGTCATCTTCGTATATAAAATACACAGAAATTAATCTAATGATGCTTCCAAAGCGCACCTTTCATTGACATGGGGTTCTAGAGTTAGCTTTTCAAATCTTTTATACACGTTGAAAGAGTTGGTGTTTTTGTATCGCTCTTATCAAATTCTAAGTTGTTCTGTGAAATTTCAGTAGTTTTATTTTGAAATTTTAAAATTTATTAATTTTAATTTAAAAGATCGTTTTATATAATTATTTGAAATTTAAATTATAAATTATATATGTTGAGTGTTGGACAAATATGTTCAATTTATATTTTATATTTTGAAAATTCTCTATATAATAAGAATCAATATTAATGAGAATAAATAAAAAAAATTATTTTTATACCTCTTTTCCTTATTGTAATAATCTAACAAGTTATCTTAATTCGTTTTCTTTCTCTCGTGTTAATGCTACCTTCCACCGCAATTCAAGAAAACTAGACTTTTTTTTTGTTGAACTTATCTTTATATATATAATTGTCAATAATTATATGTCCTTTTTACATGTTTTCCCACAACCTATCACCTAATATAAAACTAATTATAAAACCATTTTACTTTTAAAATCTAAAATTCAACCTAATCTTTTACATATATAATTATCAGTAATTATATGTTTTTTTTACTTATTTTGTAACAAACCAATGCCCAATACAAAACTAGACATAGAACCAATTCGGTTATGGAATTCAAACACCTTTAGTAGTAGCAAAGTAACAATCATCTCCAAAAATCAAATCCCAACATGTGATATTAGAGTCCATCTTATTTCCTACTAAACTAATAGTTTTTCAAAATTCGACAATGTTATCAAAGTTCCATGAACCACCAAACCAACCTAGAATTTCAAAAAACCAAAATTTGGTATCAAAATAGTGTTACATTCAAGTGACTAGAAATTTAAGAGAGAGAAGAAAATGAAGTTTGAAAAAGGAGTGTAAAACCAAGAGTGCCTCCTACTAAATCAACAAGAAAACTCTTGTTTGTCAAAAATAATGTATCTTATTTGGAGTAATTCAAAACCCTTTATTGTAACTTCAGGAGGACAAAAAATAATGAACTCATCCTTAAATACCTTTATGTCTTTTGGGAGAAAAATAGAGAAGTCAAATACTTGAAAACTAGTTTCTAAACTAAAAAAAAAAAAAAAAAAAAACACTTGAAAACTCTAGAAGAGCCAAAACTATTTGAAGACTAATTCAAAACCAATAATTTTGAAAACTCCAAGTGAGCCAAAAATTATTTAAAAACTGTTTTTATAAACAAGAAAATGCTTGAGGTATGTTTACCTTGGCACAAAGGAGTGATAAAGAATTATGGTGTTGCAATTTTATAACCAAGCAAAAGTTCCAAATTTATGTTCAAGTTATTCCCTCTAAAAATTTAAGTTCTTATGATAGAGGAAAGTAGGGCTCACCAGAATCAAATCAAGTTCATGTTTCCAACATAAGCCTTAACTCAATGCAACATTTAAGTGTTGGAAAAGTTGGTACCATTATATTGGTCTTGTCAAGTTTTAGCCTGCTTTACCAAGGTCCAGCAACTTTAATTTAATTTAAAATTTAAAGGTTTATTAGTATTACTTTGAAAGATCATTACATGTAATCATTTAAATTTTAAGTTGTATGTATTAAGTGCTTAACAAGTATATTAAGTTCAAATTTTGTATTTTGAAAATTCTTTGTATAATTGGAATTAATATTAATGAGAAGAAGTAGAAGAAGTTAACTTGATGCCCTTTCTCCTAATTGTAACAATCCAATAAGTTCTTTCAGTCAATTTTCTCTCTTCTACTATTGCTACCTTTCATTAAAATTTTGGAAAACTAAATTTTGTTGTTGAAACCTATCTTTACATATGTAATTGCCAATAATTATGTACCCTTATTACTTGTTTTTCCATAGACCAGGGTCCAACAGAAAATTAGTCATAGAATCGATTTGTTTCTAGAATCCAAAATTTAAACCAAACTTTTTCACATAATTGCCAACAATTATATGCCCTTTTACCTACTTCATAACAGATCGGTACCCAACCCAAAATCAGATATAAAACTGGTTTAGTTCTAGAATCTAAACACCTTTAGTCGCAACTAAGCAACCCAAATCTCCAAAAATTAAATCCCAACATATGATATTGGAGCCCACTTTGTTTCCCACTAAACTAGTAGCTTTTTAAAAACCAACCGCCGCATCAGAGCTCTATAAACCATCAAACCAACCCAAAACTTAAAAAAGCCAACAATATATCCTTAGTGCACAACATCAATCCATGTAAGATGGGATGATTATCAAATTAGCATATGAACCTAACCTCATTATACACACTTACATTTATGCTCAATGTTGTAATCATTTGACATCGTGTTTTATACTAATCCTAGACGTTACGAAGTGCAAGTACTTCATGTTTATATTTCTAAACGTGTCTCCTGCCTAACAGCGTTATCATTGAGTGTGTCAAGATATGATCAATACCGACAAATCTTTTGCAACAAAATTTTAACTGTTTGCAAAGGTAGCGTTAATAAATTATGTGAAAATAGCGTGCCCCACTCTGTGCTATTGCTGGATGCGTAAACTGTTTCTTTACATGATTGTATGGTTGAGAAGAACCAGCGGGGAATGCATAAAAGAGATGATGGCACAGGCAGTTTACACTAACCTGCAGCAATATATTTGACGCCACAAACTGGTCTCATTTTTCAAGGCCATTACAATGTACTCCGTAAAGTGGTTTTGTGGTTACTCATAAAAAGCTATGGCGGTGAGCTGACTGACTTGTTATTCTGGGTGGGCAAGCCAGCAGCCTCAACCACTTGCCGCTTTGAGAAATCTTCATCAAATTGAGGATCCAGCTATTTGAACAATTGAACCAACGCAGGCAGCTAAAACTATCCAACAGGTGTAAAAGCGAAAATGGTGCAGTAGTTCATTGTCAACTAATCAGCACTGCAAAGTATGCTTCTGATTCATATCACAACTAATCATACCATGATCTTCATCTATACTGTAAGTGTTCACTCTTCAAACTGTTAACCGTGTCTACAAAACCAACTATACACTCGTGTAGGTTAACGAGAAGTAAACTCCAATGATTATCATGGAGGATTGAAAGAAAAAACTACTTGGAAAATGAAATGAAAATGTGTTTGTCATCCGTGCAAGGAAGAACGAAACAGTACAATCCCACTGAAATGGAATCAAACAATTTCGCTTTCACAGTGTGTCCGTTAAGTTTGACTGACAATGCTGCAGTGATGAATGCCCATATCCTCCCCGATAAATCGTTTCAATCTACCCTTCCATTGATTGAATAAATGAATTAATTTTTCATCCATGTTGCGTTCAGAGGCAAGGGTATTAAACATCTCTTAATGACAAAAGACAACATGAAACAGAACTCAACGGGAATGAGCTACTTGGTAACAAAAGTGAAGGACACAATCCCAATCATTTTTAAACAAGCCATAACAATCCAACACACCAAAAGCAAAGGATAAATAATGCATTGAACAACAAGTCGACCTCACGCGACTAATCCTGATTGAGCAGCAAACATGCTTCTTTCAGTAACTGCATTGGAAGAAAAGAAGAATAAATACTTCAATAATCAGTCACACATTCCCTGATCAAACAACATGCAGGTGATAAATCCCCTGATCTCAGCACTTAATCGTCCTCTTTGACTCAGACAATGCTGCAACTCTTTCTGGGTGACGAACCCGTCTCCTGCATTTACAAATTTTGCATGCTCGCTACAGTGTGGCCCATAACAATTCACTTGTGTGCCAGATAATCATGGGTCTGAACTTCAGTGTACTGAAACTGTACAATGGAGCAAAAACAACCTATTGTATACAATTACCTGGCTTTATTTGATTGAATCAAATTAATCAACTGCAAATCAACCTCAAGCATCGCCAACCCCTTGTGGTTCGACATTTTGACAGCCAGAGGATCCATTTCTTCTGAGGTCTGCACAAGACACAATCAGGACTTCCTGCATTTCTCTACTCTGGCTTTGGTCTTTGCCTTCGCTGCCTTCTTGATTGCAAAAGACTTTCAAGTTAGCACTGACATTGGGTCCAAACAAAAGTTCTGCTTTGTTCACGTAGGTCAACAACCATACTAGGTTCAGCTTCTTCCTTGTGATTGTTGCCTTCTTACTTTCCAATGGGTATGTCGGCATCCTCCTTCTTGGGCCTCCCTTGCTCCTTACTTTCATTGTCATCATGCATAGGATTGTCAAAACTAGGCCTTCCCACTAATATCCTAGTAGACGTCAACATTGTCATTATCTTCCCTACGACCAATCTTTGCCTGCCCACCATGGATCTCATGTGCATTCTGGCCCCATCAATCTCCTGCTCATCCTCATTCGAGACATCATCTTCTCCATCAAGAAAACTGCATGCTTCACTGATTGGCTTTAGCATGACCTCTTTATGTACTATGACATGCACTTCGTCTTTTCCACTCGAGTCTGCCAAATCACTAGTTCCAGTTCCATCAATGTTATTTTCAGCAGTACTGCCAGTTGTTTATTGTTGCTTCCCATCAACATCATCTGCCTCAGTCATATCCGAGCCATGGTCATCATCCATAGATTCCTTCATCACTTCATCCTCGTCCCATCCATGCCACCTTCCTCATCTTCCCCCAGATGTCATCGAAAACGGTCATAATTAACTCATCAATGTTCTCAGAAACATCTTTGTCGAGTTGTCACTGTTTTTCTCATTTTTCTTCTCCTTGCTCTTATCACTTGCTGGCTCATGGATCTTCTCATTTAGATTGTCATCAAACTCAACCTCAACCTCAAGGTTCTCTTCAGTATTTTCAACAAGCTTTTCATCTAGCTCCACATTGAGACTGTCATCGAGTTCCTCATTGATATTTTCATTTCCCTTATCCCTGTGGTCATCACTTTCCTTTTCATTGCTAGGATCCTCGCTGCCATTGCTCTCCTGCATTCACATTCGATGCTCCTTATCATCATCCCGCAGCAAACTAGGATCCAAAACAGTAAGCTTTATAACATTACCAAACTCCAACTGGTTTTTGCTTTCCAAAATGTCCTCTGCTCTCGTTGCTGCATTAGTTGAGCTTTGACTCCTAGAAGTCCTTATCCGCTTCCTCTTTCTCTTCAACTCCACTTCTGTTGGACGATAATTGGGTTCTAACCAAACTTGAAAGATAATTATTTTAAATTGTATAATTAATATTATTCTTTTTACAATAAAATTTATCTTCATTAATTTACAATAAAGGTTTATATAAATTTAGTCACAAGATGAAATGAAGTATATTTAATTATAAGTTGATTAAAATCAATTTTTCAAAAGATTAATATATGTTTATAATTACTCTTTAAAATATTTATAATATTTTTATTGTAATATTATAAATAATAAGATTTTTAATAGAATAATGGACATATTAAGAGAAAAGAAATTTTCTTATATTGAATAAATGACGAACCCTTAATATTTATAAAAATAGTAGTAACTTTTTATTAGTAGTTAAGAACTTCACTATTTATTAAATAGTTATAATTTTAAATATTATAAATGTAATTTTTTTATTTTGTATTATTTATTTTGAAACATCGTGTAAAATAATTAATTGTAATTATTTATTTTAGTTATGTTTATTGGTTAACAAATACAATTGATAATTGTTTAAGGTAATTAGAGTAGTACTTGTATAGTTTTATACCTGCACAACCCATTTAAGTTCAAAATTTAAGTGACACAAATTTTCATATTTTTACTTTATTTTAAAAGATCCCAATAACTTTATTTTTATTAATTCAAAAAATAATTAACAATTTAATCCAAAATGACCAAACTTATTGCTTTTATAGTTTTACTTGGCCTTTTCTAAATTCCTTTGTGCCTTGGGTGTCGACTTTCAAAATTGCTTTCTTGGTCACGTCATTCCAAGCTATTAAGCAAGAGTAATTGTCTTATTTAACTACATGTCTAACATCAATGCAATTAAGGTAGAATAGCCACAGTCAACAAACATTATGCATTGTTTATTTTAAAAAAGTAAACCAATATAGTTAATTATTGTCATTTTAAAATAAATAACAAAGCCAAGCATTACTTTGAGCTACAATTCTTATAAAAGAAATTCTCACCACTAACACAATGGTGCATCCCTAGCACTAAAACCATTTACTCTTGTAGCTTGGTACTCTTTTGTAGCCTTGGCCAATTAATGAAGCACATTGTTAGTAGGCCATTACTTTCTCCTAAAAAAAAAAAAAAATAGTGTATTGGGTATGTAGCATTCACATTTATCAGGTCTCAATCCCTCTCTTCTTATCTAATGTGAGATTTTGTCACATTGTCGCCTACTAAATCCAATAATGTCTTTATCCTGAATTGGAGTCCCCTTACCTACTCCCTTATTAGAGCACTTGGTAGTGGACATCAAAGTTAGGTTGGACTGGCTTTGATACTGACTATTATGGGATCATTACTTTATCTGAAAACAACTTATTGGGTTATTCATACTTATAAAGTTTAAGATCCCCCTTTTCTTATCCGACGTAAGATTCTTTAACAACGTATCCACTTTCAATTACTACTTTGAATCCCTTTAATATCCCTAATTGCTATCAAAAAAATTTTTGAGATCCCAAAATTTATACAAGGACAAAAAAGCACACCCAAAACATATCATAAGAAGACATTTTCCATACATCTTAATGTGAGGAAACATCAAACAATAATTCCTATATAATTGCCACAAAGTAAATGAATCAAAGTCAATACAAAGTTGAACATTTCAAAATCTTATAATATATGCATACACAAACAAATACTCACGAAAAAATTATACAAGTGTCTATAATCTTGGTAACCAAAGTTAAACATAAACTTGCAAAGTAATTCAGTATTAATGGTTGGAAAATATGGTCTTATTATTGTGCTTTATGATGTTGAATTAAGATTGCATACTAGTATAAAAAGTAAGCATTAGAACATATAAGGATACTAAAAGAGCACACCATAAATACCCAAAAGCTTATATTTCAAGTGATTTTCTTTTATTTCACTTTCATTATATTTAATACAACAATTATGCATCTTAAACTACTAATAATCAATTTTACATGTTTCCTTTTACTACCACATTTAGTCCTTTTATGTCACATATAAACCTTTTATCCATCACAAGTTCTTTTATGCTTTATTATTGCCCTCCTTTAATAATGACATGTTCACAACTTTTAATCATTAAATTACCACAATTACTTAACTATTGCCTTTATCTCTTTAACCATTGATTTTGTTGGAGTTGCTTTGGCATTTATTCTTCCTATTCTATCTTTCTTTTGTTGCATAGATATTTTTTGCCCAAACTACCCTTCTCTTTGTTTTCAACTATTATCATTCTCCCTTTAGTCACCTTTCCTTTGTCACATTGTGTTTATTTTATTATTTTCTTTTATTATTATTTCTAATATGTTCTTTTCAATTCCTTATCTATTGTGTAGATCTTCACCCCCCTCAATGCTACCTTCTCACTTTATGTTACTATCTTCCCTTTCTTTGCCATTTCCTCGAAGTCTTTTATTAAACTATATAAGATCATATCAAGTCAAGTTACACTAATGGAATAACATAAAGTTCACACTGCATCAAATATGGAAAACAACTATAAACTATTACAAAAACATGTTTCTTCAGTACTACATTATGTTATTCTTACAAAATTACAAATTTAATGGTGAAAATATCATTTCAATGGTCATACCATTAACACTCATGATGTTAGAAGTATTTTGACAAATGCATTTCCACACATCACCTCTAACTACAATATTAACAACATTATTTTAATAAGTGATAAGTAAGAATTTATTATATTTATTTATGTTTATATTTAGTTATTTTTAATGAGTTTTATACCTATTTGATGTAGTTAAAGTATGTTTTGTAACTTAGGTATATGTTAAGAAACTTTTAAGAATATATACTTTTAATAGATAAAATTCTAATACGTTATCATTTGAACTTTGTTATTTTAAGTTTTTCATTGACTTAGAAGGTTAAATTTGAAAAGTGGTTTTTAATTAAATTATATTAGACATCCCAAATTTTCTAGAGTAGACTCAAAAGTCCAAATTTGAATTTGTTTAAACCTTAAGACATTATTTCAAATATAAGACAAAATATTGAAGTCTATAGTCTTAATTGGAGTAAGAATCTTATCTAAGTGTTACATGTTTAAATAGGTATAACTTGAGTTTTAAACATCTAAATCAAGTAATTTATGAGACTAAATTGAAGTACACATTAAGTCCTACAATAGTTATAGTGAGGCCTTAGCCCAATTAGTTATTTAACAATTCAAAATAATGGGGCAATCACCATAGAATTTGTCATAAACTAGACTTAGTCTTATTTTTTAGCTTATAACTCTAAACCTTCATTTTTGGTAAGACTTGATGCATTGGAAAGTTAAACAAGAAGAATAAGTTTTCATAAAGAAGTCAAACTCTAATTCTAATTGTATCTATTTTGAACTTTGTTTAAAAGCTATGTAGAAATTCAAGAAGATTATGAAAACCATAATTCTTAAGTTTTGTTATTGGTTGTTATATATGTTTTCTAGGATAAAAATAACCATCCTTTTAGAGCATGAAGAGATACATGGACAAAGCATAAAATAATCATTGTAAAAGAAATTCATTTTTTAGCATGTGTAATTATACTCTTAAACAATTTTAAAATATTTCAAAACTTTTAATACTTCAATGATATAGATTGTTTTGGTATGTTGTTTTTTTTATGAAATTATTTGAGTTATTCCAATTTAATAGTTGAATGATTGTTTGTTTAATTAATTTTGTTAGTCTTGCTAAATTGATTAAATAAATATCAATTAGTAAAATGAGGAATTGTAATTCATTTTTATCCTTTTCTTAATTACTAAGTAACAAATAATAATAAGAGATTATAGATAATTTTTTATTTGATTGTTATCAATAACTCAATTTAGGTTAAAGGATACAAGTTCATGTGATTATTACTTGTATTAACCTATTTTTCCAATTCTTAAGCTATTAGTATATCACTTTAAGAAGTTTATTTTAGAGGTATAATGGTTAAACTCTTAAAAAAAAACTTGCTTTACTTAGTGAATATTTAAGGAAAAATTTAGATAACAAAGCTTATTGTTAGTTAAGGTTTATGGTTTCATTACAATTAAGAAAACAATATAGGTAATCACAATCATTGAATATCATAGTTGCAAATGAACCTAGAATTAGGTTTTTAAAATTTGATATTTCTATAGTTTATTTTGTTTGATAGGCTTTCTTTTATTTCATTTGTTACAAGTTTATAGTTTAACTCTTGATTTCAATTACATTAAGGTATTTAATTTTTAGTTAATTAGTAGAAAATTAAGAGTACTCCTTATAGGATCAATCCTTACTCATACTATTTATTATTGAATAATCAAGAATGGGGAATTAAATTTTTGGTACTTTAATGACAGTTACCAAAATTGGCTTTATTCCTTAAGAGTGTTTTTTGTCAATTCTTACATTTTATTTATTTTTTTGTTTTAATAATTCTACTAAGTTGATTTTAAAAAGATGTTTAGAAGCTAACCTAGTTTTAAATTAAAAAAAAAGTGTCATTTTATAATAAAGCATAATTTTACAATATGTATTTTTAGAAAAGGGAATAGAAATGGATAAGTCTAAGATGGATATTATTTCTACTTTACCTCAGCTTACATTTAATCTTTTTTTGCTAATGCAAGTTTTTATCATAGATTTATTAAGAATTTTTCAAAAATATCCTTTCCTTTGTGTAAGTTGTTATAAAAAGATATGTCATTTTATTATAATAAGGAGTGTAAGGATACATTTGATAAGTCAAAGGAGCTTTTAATCTTGGCACTAGTAATATAACTACAAATTATGAGTTACCACTTGAAATTATGTATGATGTAAGTAATTATGCTATGGGAGTTATTTTGGGACAAAAATTTGGCAAAGCAATTCATGTCATTTACTATGTTTCAAGGATTTAAATGTGACCTAAATCAATTATTTAATGACTAAAGCAAAAATTTTATCTATTATTTTTAATTTGGAAAAATTTTGATCTCATTTGTTTGGCATTAAAGTGATAATTTATTCTGATCATGCAAGCTTGTAGTTTATTAGGTGAATTTTATTATGGCAAGAGTTTACTTTAGATATTAGAAATAAGAAAGGGCTAAAAACTTTGTGGCATGTCATTTAAGTAAATTGGGGTCTACGGAGGATGCATTACCATTGTAAGAATCTTTTTTTAATGAGTAGATGTTTTTTATTGATAAGACTTTACCCTAGATGCACACATGTTAATTACATATTTGTTAGCATATTACTTAATACTATTCTAAAGTAAAAAAGGATAAATTTTAAAATGATATAAAATATTATGTATAAGATAACCTATATTTGTAAAGATTTTATATTGATCAGGTAATAAAAAGGTGTGTTCTTAAAAGTAAATTTTTATCGATTTTAATCTTTAATCATTTTTATGTTTGTAAGGGGTCATTTTGGACCTAAAAGAATAGCTTATAAGATTTTAAATTACAAACTTTATTGGCTAACTTTATTTAATGATGTTTAAATCTTATAAGAATTACCAACAAATGAATAATATATCTCATAGATATCAAATGCCATAAACTTTTATTTTGATCGTTGAAATTTTTTATATTTGGGGCATTAATTTCATGGCACCATTTTCAATTTTTTTTTATAATATCTATACTCTTTTGGTCTGATCTTATCTATTTGGCACTAAAGTAATAATTTATTTTGATCATGTAACTTTTACATATTTGCTTTTGAAGAAATACATAAACTTATAACTTATTAGGTGAATTTTATTATTATAAGAGCTCATTTTAGATATTAAAGATAACAAAAGGAGTTGAAAAGTCTGTGGCATGTCATTTAAGTAGATTTGTGTACGATAGGGAAGTGTTACATTGTAAGAATTTTTTTCCAATAAGTAATTATTTTTTATTGATAAGAGCTTACCCTAGATGTATATATTGTTAATTACTTATTAAGTAAAGTATTGCTTGATAACTTTTCTTACATACAAAAGGATAAATTTAAGAATTATACAAAATATTATGCATAGATAACTTATATTTGTAGAGATTTTGTATTGATTAGGTAATAAAAAGTTGTATTATTAAAAGTGAATTTTTATCAATTCTAACCATTAGTTGTTCTTATATTTGTGGGGGTCATTTTGAATTTAAGAGAAAAGTTAATAAGAATTTAGATTATAGACTCCATTGGCCAACTTTATTCAAGAATGTTTATGTATTTTGTAAGTTATGTGAGAATTGCCAACAAACAAGTAAAATATCTTATAGAAATCAAATGCCACAAATCTAAATTTTGATTATTGAAAATTTTTTATGTTTGAAGTATTAATTTCATAGGACCATCCTAATTTCTTTTAGTAATATTTATATTCTTTTAGTTATTGATTATATTTCAAAATAAGTGAAAGATAAAGCCACCATGACTAATGATTTTAAAATTGTTGTAGATTTTGAAAAAACTAATATTTTTGTAAGGTTTAGGACACTAAAGGTCATGATTAGTAATAAAGGAATCCATTTCTATGATAGAATGAAAGAGGCATATCTATAAAGGTATCATGTTATATGTAAGATTGCCACAACTTACGACTCCTAGACAAGTGATCAAATTAAAATGTTTAATAAATAAACCAAATTCATCCTTAAAAAGATAGTTTATCCAAATTAAAAGAATTAGAGTTTGTAGCTAAATGGGGCCTACAAGATAATATATAAAATGTCAATAGGAATGTCACCCTATTGGATAATTTATGGTAAGTCATACTATTTTTCAGTAGAGTTAAAACTTAAACCTTATTAGGTAATACAAAATGCAATATAAAGATGGATAAGGTGGGTGAATAAAATAAGTTAAAATTATAAGACCTTGAAAAGATAAGAAATGATGCATATAAGAGCATTAGAATCTATAAAAAGAAAACAAAGGTCTTTTATGATAAAAAAAATTTAAGGAAGAACTTTGTTGTTAAACAAAATTTCCTCGACTATTTAAGGCTTAAATTATTTCTAAATAAGTTGTACTTTTAGTAGGTTGGTTCTTTTTCTATTGCTAATATTTTTTGTCATACTACAATTGAGATAAAGAGGTTAAAGATGGATAAGATATTTAAATTGAATGTTCATAAGCTTAAAATTTTTAATAAAAGTTTTGAAGTGTAGAATGTTGAGGTGAAAAAATTGGAAGATCCAATCAATACAAATTAAGGAAGTATGTCATCAAGCCAATAATATTAAATAAAAACATTATTTTGGAGGCAACCTAATTGATCTTACATTTTTTTTTTATATTTATGCTTCAAATAACTTTTCATTACATTTGACTTTGCATAGGAAACAACATAAGTTTTAAGTGTAGAAGAAAAGTTTAGGTAGTTTTTTTTTTTTAGTTTTTGTGAAATAAAGATCATGTGCTTGACTTCTTGAAACTTAATTGAAATAATATTTTTTAAGAAGTTGTGTGAGTTTTGTGATAAGGCATGGTTGAGATTTGTATGGTTTATTGTGAAACTATTCTTCTTAAGCTAGTTTTAAACTTAGTTTTAAGTAAATAAAGTGTTTAAAAATAAAAATAAAAAATAAAATAAAATGCAAAGTTCAATTGTACTTCGCTATTAAAGTTGCATAATAATTGTAGGTACTTCACTAAAAGTGTTGACACTTATGTCAAATGACAACTTGAACTCGTGTACAAGGTATGTTTCCTAATTTTTAGGTACTTCACTAATAATTGTGCTTTATGTATATTTCTTAATTTCTAAGTATGCTTTAAAAAAGAATATTTGTTTTTTATTTCACTTTTCTACTTTAATAAGGGGTACCTTATTTTGCTACTAACATGTAGTAGTAAAATGAATCATTGATAAGTGAACTATACTTGACTTAGTTGTGTTAATTGTAAGACTTGCATTAACTAATTAAGGGTAATTATGGATAATGATGAAGAGATATAAGTATAGTTACTATTATTTTATTTGACATTACTATATTTTAAAGTTAGATGTATATGTTGGTTGAAAATTAAAAATAATAAGCTTATGCATTGTGGTGGTGTTCTAAGGTAAAATTAATGTATGATTTATTATTCTTTTAAGTTGATTTTATTTTGCTCGATGACATACAAAGGCTAAGTGTAGGGAATTTGATAAGTGAGAATTCATTATACTTGTTTTCTTTTATAATGAGTTGTTTCAATGAGTTTTATACTTATTTAGACTAATTACAATATATTTTGTAATTTAAGCATGCTTTAGAAAAGTTTTAAAAATACATACTTTTAATAAGAAAACTTTTAATATTTTATCGTTTTGACCTTTATTATTAGTTTTAAGTTTTTCATTAATTCAAAGTTTCAAATGAGAAAAATTTTCTAAAGTGAAGTTATTGTAGACATTTTAAA
>JAHLGO010000126.1:2734694-2784505 GCA_020615895.1 Ceriops decandra
TTCCTTCTCCCTCTAGAAACGAAACAAACCACTTAAAAGCCGCGTGCTCTGTCTCGCCCAAGAAAAGAGAACTCGTGTCCCTTCGAGTTTCTCTCGTTTCATTTGTCTATAAACTATTCAAATCTTAATTTGAAGCAAAATTCTCCGTTTTACACTGTCTCACTAATTTCATTGCTTTTTTTTTATAATTTTTTTGGTAAGAAAATTCCATTTTTTTATTTTAATGGTCAGATGGGGAGGATTGTTTTTTATTTCTTTCGTTGACACAATTACGAAGTTGTGCCCAATTAAATTTTCCCCCAAAAAATAAAAAAATACTACGACTTTAGTCAGAGCAGCCGGTGACGCTAACCAAACAAAAGAATAACAATATATATATATAGAGAGAGAGAGAGAGAGAGAGAGGACCGTTTTCTTATTAATTAATTTAAAAAAAAAGGAAAAATCACCAGCGGGGGACTTTAGAGAACCCCGTGCGTGCAATCCTGAAGTCAAAAGTCCCCCATATCTTTTTTCTGCGCCGCGCCGTTCGATAGTGCAACCCCCCAAACCTGACCTGTGGGTCTTCCTTCCACTATTGCTTACTTTTCTTCCTTTTTTTTAAAATTTCCCCAAAACTTTCTTTATTTTATGCTCATTCCGTTTCACTTTGTTCTTCGTTTCCGCGTCTCATCTGGAAACTTGTTGAAGCCTCAAAAACCCATTTCAGAAATCTTCTTTTTCTTTAAATGAATTTGCTGGTTTTTTTGATTTTTCTGACCAAAGAAACCCAGGAGCCATCTCCCTTAGTTTGTAAGAGGTGAAATGGGTGTCCGGGATTTGTGGATGTGGGTCCTCATCCTTGGGACCATTCAAGCTCGGTTCTTGCAAGCGCAGAATCTGACATGCAACCCAATTGATGTAAAGGCATTGCAGGATTTCATGAATGGCTTGCAATCAAAAATTGAAGGGTGGGGTTCGAATTCATCGTCTGATTGCTGCAACTGGCCGGGCATCACTTGCAACTCTTCCTCTTCTCTTGGTTTGGCCCATGATGATCCTCCCAATTCTGGTAGAGTAACAAGACTAGAGCTTCCAAAGCGAAGATTAAGTGGAGAACTTGTGGAGTCAATAGGCAGCTTGGATCAACTTAGGACCCTTAATCTCTCCACCAATTTCCTCAAAGACTCGCTTCCTTTGTCGCTCTTCCATATGGCCAAACTAGAAGTTCTCGACTTGAGCTTCAATGATTTCGTTGGCTCAATCCCACAAAGCATCAACCTACCCGCCATCACTGTTCTTAATCTTTCCTCAAATTCTCTCAACAAATCACTCCCTTTCCATATCTGCCAGAACGCTACACAGATAAGGGTCCTTAGTTTGGCAGGCAACCTCTTCTCTGGTACTCTTTTACCAGGTCTCAGGGATTGTGCTTCTATGGAATTCCTCTGTCTTGGCATGAATGATATAACTGGTGGTTTGAGTGAGGGCATCTTTGGGCTTCACAAATTGAAGCAATTGGGTCTTCAAAATAACAAGCTTTCTGGGTATCTGGGCACTGGAATTGGTAGCCTACGTAATCTTGAACTTTTGGACATTTCTGCAAACAACTTTTCAGGTAGCATTCCAGATATTTTTGGTAGCTTGACCAAGCTTCAGTATTTCCACGGCCATTCCAATAATTTTGTAGACACTATGCCACAGTCCTTGGCTAATTCGCCTTCCCTGGTTTCTCTTATTTTAGCGAATAATTCTTTGGGTGGTAATATCAATCTTAATTGTTCTGCCATGAGTAATTTGGCATCTGTTAATTTGGGTTCCAATAAGTTTTCTGGCACCTTGCCTGCCAATCTTCATTCTTGTAAGCTTTTAAACAACGTTAATCTTGCCCGAAACAATTTTAGTGGTCAAATACCAGCAAGTTTCAGGAGTTTTCAGAGCCTCTCTTACCTCTCCCTCTCAAGTTGCAGCATCTCTCATATTTCCTCTGCCCTGCAAATCCTGCAGCAGTGCAAGAATTTGACTACCTTGGTCCTCACCTCCAATTTCCATAATGAAGAATTGCCGGCTGATCCTGGTCTGCATTTTGAAAACTTGAAGGTTCTAATTATTCCTAATTGTAGACTCACAGGATCAATCCCCCCCTGGTTGCACAGTAGCATCAAATTGCAGTTGTTGGACTTGTCCTGGAACCGTTTGGTTGGCAATATTCCGTTGTGGTTAGGCGGCTTTCTGCATCTCTTTTACTTGGACTTGTCAAACAACTCTTTGGTTGGAGAGATCCCAAAGAACTTCACTCAATTGCCAAGCTTCATAAGAAGGAATATTTCCTTTGAGCCCTTACCAGATTTCCCTTTTTTTAAGAAAAGAAAGGACAATGCAAGTGGTTTGCAATATAATCAGGTTCAGAGTCTTCCACCACTGCTGGATCTTAGTTACAACTTTCTTACTGGACCACTCTGGCCTGAGTTTGGGCATCTGAAAGATCTCCATGTTTTAGACTTGAAGTTTAACAACTTGTCTGGCTCTATACCAAGTGAATTATCAGGGATGACTAACTTGGAGACTTTCGATTTGTCCTACAATAACCTTTCTGGGACAATACCTTCGTCCTTTTCAAACCTCAGCTTCTTGTCCGACTTCAATATTGCCCACAATCATCTGTCTGGGAGGATCCCTACTGGAGGTCAGTTCCCAACCTTCCCTAACTCAAGTTTTGAAGGTAACAGTCTCTGTGGTGACCATAATGCTCCCTCTTGTCCAACATCTGACCAAATTCAACCAGCCAGAACATCAAGAAGAAACAATCATACAATTATTGGAATGGTGGTTGGGATTGTATTGGGCACAGCTTTGCTTTTAGTTCTTGTGTTCATGATTGTGTTGCAGATACATCATAGAGGAAAAGTTGATCCAGAAAAAGCAGTGGCTGATAGCAATGATGAGGATTTAGAAGAACCTGGATCAAGTTTAGTTCTATTCCATAACAAGAACAATAAAGAGCTCTCTTTGGGGGACCTTGTGAAATCTACTAACAATTTTGACCATTCAAATATTGTTGGCTGTGGGGGCTTTGGTATAGTCTACAGAGCCACCCTCGATGATGGTAGTAAGATAGCAATCAAACGACTCTCTGGTGATTGTGGTCAGATGGAGAGGGAATTTCACGCTGAAGTTGAAGCCCTTTCAAGAGCTCAGCATGAAAACCTTGTCCAGCTTCAGGGATATTGCATGTTTAAAAATGACAAACTCTTAATTTACTCTTACATGGAAAACAGCAGTTTAGATTATTGGTTGCATGAAAAGCATGATGGACCTGCCTTGTTAGATTGGGGTACAAGGGTTCAAATTGCTCAAGGGGCTGCCAGGGGGCTTGCGTATTTGCATCAGTCATGTGAGCCGCATATCCTTCATCGTGATATTAAGTCAAGCAACATACTTTTGAATGACAAATTTGAAGCCCATTTAGCTGATTTTGGTCTTGCAAGGCTCATACTTCCGCATGACACCCATGTGACTACTGATCTTGTAGGAACACTAGGCTACATCCCTCCTGAGTATGGCCAGGCATCGGTTGCTACTTATAAGGGGGACATGTATAGCTTTGGGGTTGTCCTTTTGGAGCTTCTTACCGGTAGGAGGCCTATGGATATGTGCAAGCCAAAAGGATCGCGGGATTTAGTCCCTTGGGTGCTTCAGATGAAGAAGAAAAATAGAGAAAGTGAGGTCTTTGATACATTCATTTATGAAAAGCAGCATGAGAAGGTCTTGTTCTGGGTCCTGGAGATCGCATGCCTTTGCCTAAGCGAGTCCCCAAAAGAGAGGCCCTCAGCAAAGCAATTGGTTTCTTGGCTTGACAATATTCCCGTCAACACTTAGCTTCTGCCTTCCTTGCATCCTCATTATACAGCTAGAGGCATTCATTTTATTAATGTTTAGGAGCTCAATTAGAATTCCTTCCTCATCCCTTCCCCAAATAGAGAAAAAAAAAGAAAAAGAAAAAGAAGACATGGTGTTTACTGACAAAAGGTCAATTTGGCGGAGCTCTCTAATCAAAGAAAGCAAGCAGATATGTCCCATGTTTTATGTCGTGCCATAGGAAATTAGTTCATAATTTGGTTGTATCTATCATACATGTGTATTTATAAAGTTCTTGATTTTGTCGACGTATAGAGTAAAGATGTAGTATTCTTAGGTGGTTAAGAATTTTGGCCATTTCAGCGATGAAATTTGGGGTTGGTCTTCTGGATAATTCTTCGTTACATGGGTAATGCCATTGGGCCAATAAGCTTGGAGATGAAATGAATTCAGGGACGCAACCTGTGAACAGACAACCAATACATCACCCTGATGAACTTGAACGGTGGAAGAGTTTGGCGTGGACAATATTAGAAGATTATTAATAACTCTAGGATTACTTTACTTATTTATCATTGTTCAAACCTTTTGACATTTGCGCGTGCAAGTAGACATTTGCATTTCAAACTTTGACGATTGCACAAGGACAAAAACATAAAAATTTTGACAATTCCCCTCATTTTATTTTATTTTATTGAAAACTTTTGGATCGGAACCTGCCACCGTAGATTATAAGACCAGGGGATTTTCAAGTGCCTGGTCAATTGCGGCATTGTCAAGTGTTGTCAATAGTGCAATTTTCTTCTTTTTAAGTGCTATCCCTATTCACGGTGGACAGTAAATATGCCATGTGGGCAGTAGGAGGATTGGTTATTTATTGGGATGAGTTAGTTTTTAGATTACAAAATAAGTTTCTAATGGTTACGGTGGGTCAATTGACAGCGCTAGCAATTTTGGTCAATGTATATGTGTTGAATATTTACTTAGAATAGTAAGTTTTTTGGAATGAGTTAAAGGGGTTAAAGAATAAATTTTGTAGTTGGTGGTATATAGGGAGAGATTTTAATATAGTGTTAGTAGAAAACTAAAAAGTAAGGGGCAATAAATGATAGATTAGCAATCCAATATTTAATGACTTTATGTATAATATGGATCTTATGGATCTAACATTGCAAGGTCATAGATATACCTGGAGTAATATGTGGGAGATGTCATCTATGAGTCCAGTAGACAAATTCTTGGTGGAAATTGAATGACTATAGGAAGTATCAAATTTGAAACAATAAGGTGTTATGTACTCTTTCTCTGGTCATTGAGTAGTCTAGAACAAACGATTGTAACTAGGGATCCACTTTTTTTCTATTACTTTAATCATTGGATAGAAGATGTAAAACTACAAAAGGATGTGGAAAAAATGTGAGTTTAAGGTTTTACATGTAGCCATCCAAGGTACATTCTCAAGGGCAAATTAAGGGTTATAAAAAAATGTTTTTAGGTCTTGGTATATGTAAGAGAGGGTAGATCAATAATAGTATGTAATGGAGGTTGAAACCAAAATTAGGCAGCTAACATTCAAACTATAGTTAGACTAATTATTAGAAATAAAGAGAATAAAATTGGCTAAGGATAAAGCAGATTACTAGATTGCTATGAAAAAAGATGAGCAAAAATAGCACCAAAAGTCTTTACTTCATTGGCTAATAGAAGGTGACAGGAATTCTAACTTCTTTTATATACAGATATCTAATAGGAGGAGGAAAAATGCAATCAAGACCATAAGGTTAGTGATGAAGTCATGTTTGAATCTATGAAGATGAAGGAAGTCGTTTTCAACAAATTTAAGGAATCGTTAGGAGTGTCCATTCCACCGTGCATAGAGATGAATGAGAAGTTTTTCCAGAAAGTGAATAGGGCAGATAATTTGATCTTAGAGAGTCCATTTACTAAGGAGTAAGTGTGGGAAGTCATTCAAGAATGTGATGATAACAAAGATCTAAGACCAAATGGATTCAACAGTAAAAAACAGTAGAGATTGATGTGATAGGGTTTCTCAATGATTTCCATGAGAATGGTAAGCTGTGCAAAGCTCCCATTTCTACCTTTATATCTTTATGAAAGTTAAAGAGTGAAAATGAATAATAATAATTAAAAAAGATGATTAAAAAAGCATAGAAATAAGAACACAAGAATAGTAGTATTATTGTCATATATGATGAGCATTTGGATTGACTATAGCCTTTATCAAACATAATTGCACTCCTAAAACCCAAAAAATCTTGGTAAAGTAAACCGAGTTACTTATGGTATTTCAATCTCACCTAAAATGATTAGTAGTGACTCTAAAATCAAAATACATACATTTTAATGCTTTTAGCTACCCTTCAAATTTGACCATACAAATACCATACAACTTTGACCATAAACAAGGTGACCAATGCCATGCCCTTTAGTCCATGTCTGTCAAACCTCTTATTATCTCAAAAAGCTCATCACAACAACTTGACAACTCCACTGGGGACCTTTACAAGAGATAGATTGCTTTTACTTGTTTTTATTTCTATGTTCACATATATTTTCTACTTAAAATTTTTATTTGTCTATCTCCATTATTTGATGTTTATGAGTGTCATTTGCATCATAAGCTCAATTGCACACACTCACAAAGACTTAAACTTGGCCTACTCCCTTTATATCGTAAACAAGAAAAAGTACAAGTCCATTAAGAAGCCTATGATTTTTGTAAAGGAAAATTTTGAAATCTTTCACTCAAATTGGTAACTTCTGCTTGAGTCTTAAGTGGCAAAGGATGAAGCAATCTAAGGACCTATGGCTTAATTTACAATTTTAAATGTGTTAAACCCATCTTTGATAGCTAATGTTGTATTTGTTGTCAACAGCATCTCACATTATTATTTATGTTGATTTGATGTTTTAAATGTAATTGAGATGCATAGAAGTCGTTGGTCAAAATCATTGATAATAGGTCAATTAAAGTCATTACCCATTAATCCTAAATTTTAGGGGTCAATGTTAACCATTGACCGTTGACCATTGACCATTAACCCTAAATTTAAAATTAAATTTGGCTATTAATTGTAGGGCAACCTTTGAGAATCAACAATAACTGTTGATGATTATATAACCTTAATCTCAATACTCTATAAATACCTTTATGCATTTTGTAAGACTTGTGTGGGCCGCAAGAGAGAACGTGTGCTGTAGATTTTTGAGAAAGAATGACAAACCTAAAGGAAGCCACAAGGAGAGGTGAACAGCAAAGAGAGAGGCAACCAACCATCATAAGGCCAATTATAACAGGTTTGATAACATGGGAGGCAAACTAGCAAGGTCAGCAGTTACTTACAAATCCTGCAATAAGGGAGACAAACCAACAAGGTTAGCAGCCACTTACAGATCTTGCATGAAGGGAGAAAAACCAACAAAGTCAATAGCTATCATAGGTTCTGGTAGCAAAGGAGGCAAACTAGCAGAAGGTGCAAGCAAAACCTACAACTTAAAACCATAACCTGTAGATTACAAGTCTAGGAATTAGGTAGTTAGGCAAGCAAAAACAAAAACTATAGATTGTAGGTATGAACAGAAGTAGTAGCTTGCATGGATAGTAGCAGCAGCACATACATACAATAGTAACATGCATGGATAGTAGTAGCAATATATGCGGATAGCAATAATAACTTGTGTGGGTAGTAATAGCAGTGTGTACAGGTAGCACCGGTAAAGGGTGAGACAGCACTAGCAACAGCGTGCGTGAACAGCAGCAATGGCACGTGTGGATAGTAATAGCAAAATGTGTAGGCAACGATAACAGCCCATGCACGTGTGGACAACAATAATGGAATATACAGGCAATGATAGTAGCTTGTGCATGTGTGGATAGCAGTAGTAAGTGCATGCAGACAATAGTAGTAGCCCATACAGACAATAGTAGTAAAGCATGCGGATAGTAGTAGCAGCATGTTTGCGAACAGTAGTAGCGTGCACGGATAACAACAGCAATCGCAGACAGTAGCAGCAATGTGTACGGACAATAGTAGCAGCTTATGTAGGTAGCAATAGCAACGCGTGCAAGTAGCACTGGCTAAGAGTGAGACAACACCAGTAGTAAAGGAAAGAGAAGATCCATATTTTGCACTAGTAGTCTGTACACATTAAATGGTCATTCTCTAGGAAAGTTTTTATTATAAACTCTTGATAAACTTATTGAAAAAGGGTGGGATACCCTTGACGTGATCGGGAGATCAACTCTTTGATCAGGAGATTGTTGTAACTGGTTAAGGAGTAGTCCTTCCACAAGTGGTGAAGAAGTGATTTTTTACAACATTGTTGTATCCCTTAATAATAAAAGTGAATTGTGTGATTTAGGAGTGATCCTATCACATCATGGATATAGCTCACATATTGTGCGTGAACCACGTAAGGTGCTTGTGTTTGATTAATATCTGTATCACCGGTCTTATAAAGGAGAAAGTTAAATAATTGGATCATTAGTTCTAACAAGTTATAAATGTTTAATTCAGATAGGTTTGTAAACATGAATATCTTATACTAATTCACCCCCTCTCAGAGTGAGACCTATAAAGGTCATCATTAAGTGGTATTAGAGCCTAGTTCCTCTATTGATCTAATTTTTCTACTTTGAATTAAAGTTATGCATTATTGTGTGAGTTTTTATCTCTACTGCTACTTGAAATCATGGATAGTATGAATAATGTTAACAGCAAAGGTATCCCTACTTTTGATAGATAGAATTATTAGTTATGGAAGAATAGAATGCTTCCATATCTAATGTCCCTTGGTCTTGATGTGTTTAAGTCTGCTGTTAGTGGCTTTATCCTTGTTACTAAAGGTGATCATATGACACTAGTTGATAAGAAGAATTTAGAGTGGGATGGAAAGGTAAGAAATGCATTATATACATCCCTGTTAGATAAAGAATTCACCAAAGTGATGGGGTGTAATACAGTCAAGTAAATCTGAGACAAATTAAAGAATATTTATGAAAGAGATAAGGTTGTAAAGGAAGAAAAGCTACAAATTTGAAGGAGCAGATTCAAAGATATACAGATGTAGAATAATAAGACTATGGATACATTTTTCACAAGAATTAATGAAATTGTGTTCTCTATTGAGGCTATAGAGAGGAGATCCACAATGCCACTGTGGTAAGAAAAATACTTAGAACTTTGCCGGAAGCTTACAATGCTAAAGTCTCTTCCATAAAAGATAGAGATTTGGAAAGGCTGCCCTTGGATGACTTGCATAATATATTAGTGGCTAACAAATTGAGAATAATCCCAATGAGAAAGAAAAGAAGTCTAAGGTGGAGAAGGAGCTAGCCTTTAAAGCAATGAATAAGTTGAAGATTAAAGACCAAAAAGAGGAATTCGATAGCAACTCTAAAAAAGAAGATGGTGATACTAAGTTAGATGAAGTCATGACATACATCACTAAGAACTTGAGGAAAGGAAAAAGGATGTATAAGGAAAAATTTCCCTTGAAGTGCTTCAGGTGTGGAGCAATTGGGCATTTTGTTGCGAACTGCCTAAAGAGAAGAGAAGTAAATAGTGAGGATGATGATGAGCTGGTCCTAAAAAGGAAAACAAAGCAATCTAGCTACTCTAAAGTGAGAAATTCAGGTACCAAAAGGAAAAGAAATTCTTCAGATCCAAAAGAAGGAATTTCCTAAGAAAGCTAGATGAAGAAGATTTTGAAGAGGAAAGTAATGATGATTCTAATAATAAGGTTGCAAAGGATGTGTTGGTCACTCAAGTAGATGATGATCAAGAATTTTTAAGTGATGAGGAATCAACAAAAGAGAAATAGGATGGGTTGGTGCAAAACTTAAGATTGAGTTGAGGGCTTGTTTGTGCAAAAACAAGAAGCTACAAAAAGAGCTAAATCATCTCAATTGTATGAAAATTCTATTGTTGATGAATTTGATCTCTAGGAGAAGATAAAGGAGTTTGAAACAAAAGAGAAGGAGTACTTGAAGAGAATTGAGGACTTGAGCATACTTGAGGTAGAGTAAGACAAGATACATGAAGATCTTGGTGCTAAGGTGATTGTATAAGAGCAAGAGGTGCTGACTTTGCAAGCCAAGCTTCACAAGGTTAAGTCTAAGCTGAGGAAGCATGAAGAAAGCTTTATGTAAGCTTTGGAATTGAAAAGAGAGTCAACATCAGCTAATGTCATCAAGGAGGATGCTACCAGAAAGTTGGATGAGTGTCTAAGCAATCAAAGACCTCATTCCATAGGGAAGAGAGGACTTAGCTATATTGAAAAGTCAAGTGAGAAGGTAGAAGAGAAGAAGAAAATTATGTTTATGTTTGAGAGCAAGCACAATGATGTGATAGAGAAAAGAGATTAACCCAAGCTAAAATGGGTTAGGAAAGATGTGGTGAAGACTCTTATCCAAAGAAAATAAGTTGTTAAAGATAGAGAAGGTTGCCACACCAATTGTTAAAGTAAGGGGACATGAACTTGGTAAAATAAGTAAATCCAAGTTTAAAGGATTTTGCTAGAATTGTGATAAGTATAGGCATAAGGAAAATACTTGTTGGAATACTTGACCTATAATGAAAAGGAGTGTGAGGTAGGAGTCTAGGGGGAGACTCTATCAAGAAAAGAGCAGGTTTAAGTGGAAAGAAGTCGTATTCCACTTAGAAATAGTTTTGATTTGTTAAGAGAGATCTGTGAAAGATGTGAAAGGGTTGGACACACTGCTGAGAATTGCATAACATTACTGCATAGTCAAAGAATGCAAATGAGAACACACCAACCCTTGCTGCCCGGTTAAAAAATGCAAAGGAGAACCCTACACATGCTTCTACATTTGGCCAAAGAAAGAGAAGAGGAAGAGAAACGACCATGGTTGTAAAAGTAGCCTTGAAAGCTTCTAAGAAAGAAAAGCCATGGATCTTGGACAGTGGTTGCTCTTCACACATCACAGGAGATTCTAAAATATTAAAAGGAGTAGGAAAATATAATAGAGGGTCAGTCAAATTTGGCAATGATAATGCCTTAAAGATTCAAGGTATAAGTGTTGCTGAATTTGGTACAGAGAAGCTGCAATCAAAGAAAGTGTTATGAAGGGCTAAAACACAATCTCATCAATGTTAAACAATTTTGTGATGATGGACATGAAGTTACTTTTAATAAGAGTGGTTGTACTGTAAAAAGACTAAAAGATAGTGCTGTTTTTACTAAGGGTGAAAGAACAAATAGAAACTTGTACCAAGTTTCTAAAAACAAAAACACATGCTTCAAAGCACCAAAGATGAGAATTTATTGTGGTATAAAAGATTGGGACATCTTGGACAAAAGGGGCTTAACAAGCTATCTGAAAATGAATCTATGAGAGATGTACCCAAGCTGAGAAGAAAAAAAGATGTAATTTTTAGTACATGTCAAAAAGGAAAGATGGTGAATGCTCCCTAAAAAAATATGGACGTTCAAACAAAGAAGCTATTGAAGTTCATCCATTCGGACATCTGTGATCCTATAAGACAAAGATTAACCAAGGGTAATAAGTACTTCATCTCATTCATTGATGATTTTATAAGAATAACTTGTATTATGTTCTTGGAATATAAATCAAAGGTTATTAAAAATTTCAAGAGCTACAAAAGGTTGGCTGAAACCTAGTTGGGGAGGGGGGAATTAAAAGGCTTAGGATAGATAATGAGACAGAATATGCATGCAGTAAATTTGAAGATTATTTGGAGAAGTATGGAGTGAAGCATGAATATACTAGTCCCTACACGCCTTAACAAAATGGAGTAGTCGAAAGGAAGAATAAAAGCCTAGTAGAGATGGTAAGAACCATGTTGGCAGATCATAATACATCACATGGCTTTTGGAGAAAGGCTATTACCACTACAACTCAGGTTCAAAATAGATGCCTAATGAGACCACATACTGATAAGACACCTTATGAGTTATGGTATAGAAAAAAGCCAAGTGTAAAACACCTTAATGTGTTGTTTGGGAGCCCATGCCTTATTAAAGTCAAAGGTAAACATCTCAGCAAATTTGATGAAAAGGCTGATGAAGGCATATTCTTAGGCTATATACCAAATGGAAAAGGCTTCAAATGCTATAATAAAAGGTTGCTGAAAATGGTGGATAGCTTTGATGTTAAAGTAATTGAAGATGGTGCTATAATACAATCACAGCATGAGAAAGCTAAATATTCCATGTATGACAATCGAAAAGAGTTTGATAATGATGAATCCAAGGCTATTCAACATGAGGAAGACATTAATTCTTAAGTCACAAGTGATTAAGAAGAAGAATCAAGGCATTCCCAAACTTATAGAAGAGTCAAAGCTGAAGTTAAGGCCAAAAATATTATTGGTAGGAAAGAGGAATTTATGCAAACGAGAAGAAGATTGAGGGGTAATAAACAAACCTCATAAATTTTTGAGGTTAAACCCAAGTTCATGGAAGAAACATTAAAGCATAAGGAATGAATGTGTGCTATAAATGAAGAGCTTGACCAAATTGAAAGGAACAACACTTGGTGTCTAGTCTTTAAACCTAAAAGGAAAAACATCATCGAAACCAAGTAAGTGTTTAGAAATAAGCTTAATGAAAAAGGTGAGGTGGTAAGAAATAAGGCAAGAGTTGTCTATAAAGGCTACTCATAAGTAGAAGGTATTAACTTTAAAGAGACCTTTGCTTTGGTGGATAGACTTAAAGCAATCAAAATATTCATGGCCATTGTTGCTTAGAGGAACTACAAAGTCTATCAGATGGATATGAAGTCTGTAATTATGAATGGAGAGCTTAAAGAAAAGGTATTTATCGAATAGCATAATGTTTTTATACTTAATCATAATGGCTCAAGTGTGTGTAGATTGAACAAGGCTTTATATAGCTTAAAGCATGCTCCAAGAGCATGGTATTTCAAGTTGGATACATTCCTTAAGAACATAAAGTTCAAAAAGGAACATGGATATAAAGGAAGACAACTAGGGCTAGTTAATTGTTGTGGTTTATATTGATGATATAATCTTTGCTACAAAAAAAGAGGTCCTGTGCATTGCCTTTGCCGAGTAGATGAAAAAGAAGTTTAAGATGTCCATGCTTGGTGAATGAAATTCTTCTTAAGATTACAGGTATTGCAAAGCGAAGCTGGAATTTTTCTTTCTAAAGAAAAGTATGCTTGTGAGCTATTAAAAAGGTTTGGGATAGAGAAATTTAAAGAAGTAAGAACTTTTATTATAGTTGGAACAAATTTAAGTAAGGATAAAGATGACAATATGGTTGCTCAGAAGGAATACAAAAAGATGATTGGAAGCTTATTGTATTTGATAGCGGCTTGATATTATTTTTGTTATAACACTTTGTGTCAGATTTCAAAATGATCCCAAGGAGTCCTATCTTGTGATGGTTAAGAGAATTCTAAGGTATGTCAAGGGTATAACAAATTATAGGTTGCTTTATGATAAGAGTGGATAGCTTAATCTGTATGAGTATACAAATGTAGATTGGATTGACAATTGTGATGACAGAAGGTCAACATTTGGTGGTGCATTTTGTTTTGGTAGTAGATGTGTTTCATGACATAACAAGAAGCAAAATTTAATGACTCTGAGTACTGTAGAGGCTGAATATGTGGCTACTACTCAAGTTTGTACTCAACTACTATAGATGAAACAACAATTTGAAAACATGAAGGTGGATGTACAGCTACCATTGCTAATTGGTTATAATAACCAAAGTGCCATCAATTTGTTCAAGAATCCTATGCAAGAGGAATGCACACAAATAACAGCAACAGTGTGTACGGATAGCAATAATAACTTATATGGACAACATTAGCATCGTGTGTAAACAACACCAGCAGAGAAGGAAGGAGAAGATCCATATTCTGCTCTAGTAGTCTGTATATATTGAGTGATCATTTTCTAGGAAAGGTTTTACCATAAAATCTTGATAAATTTGTTGAAAAACAGGGTAGGATACCCTTGGAGTGATTGGAAGATAGTTGTAAGTGGTTAAGGAGTGATCCTTCCACCATATTATTATATCCTTTGATAGTAAAAGTGGATTATATGATTTAGGAGGGATCCTATCATATAGTGGTCGTAACTCACACATTGTGGGTGAACCACGTAAAAATTGTCATGTGTTCAAAGGTGCTTACACATTGATTTTTTTAGTGATATAGTCATGCTCACATAAAGAAGAAAAATAACAATTTGATAATCGACTCTAACAAATCACAGAGGTTAAATCTGAATTGATTTGTAAAAATTGCATATCTCATATTGATTCATCCCCCTCTCAGTGTGAGACCTAAAATGGTCCTCATCACCTAGCACCTTTCATCTATCCTTGGTCAATAATACAACCCTTTTTAGGATAGATAATAATTATATAATCATTAATGACCAAAATGCACATATAAAATGTCACTTCAGCAGCCCACCTTTTTAACACTATCTTTAATAACCTTAAACTAAAAGATGAAAATGTAGTGTGGGTAGAATACTTCATAAAGCAAAAGACTGATCTTTTACAATAGGAGATCAGAGCCATTAAAAGGCACTATGTTCACACACCTTTAAGTGCATTACAGTTTTTTCTAGTTTAAGATTTATTCTACCCATTAAAACTCAAGATTTCAAAATTCAAAAAGTATAATGGCATAAGGCCAACTATAAATCACTAGATCTTGTTTATTCATAAAATGGCTACATATGTTCGTAATGAAAAACCTTTGATGCGCTACTTTTAAGACAACTTGATTGGTGTGACCTTACATTAGTACATTAAGCAAGATCAAAAAAATATCAAAATGTGAAAGAATTAGTGATTGACTTTTTTCAGTACAATGAAAACACCTTATTATGATATGATGGTAAAAAGTGTATTAAGAAGCTTTATATATATGGTAATTATTTAAGAAAGAATTAATGAAGTATCCAAAAGGGAAAAATTATGGATATTGATTAGTGTGATCAAAAGGAAAGAAGGAGAGATCCAAGTATCTTAGTATAATAGTTGGTCGGGACCATGCTCCATTTATGAGTCATTCAAATTATAAAGGCAATTTTATCCTTAATAGTTTTATTAGCCTCACCATATGATATAGGGACATATGAGTTGCTACCTTACCTCATCCAAAAATGAATTGGTTACCACCTTAGCTAGAGAACAACTAAAACTACCTTATCCTCCTTAAGTATAATGTTAATACTAAGTATAAATATCATGGTAAATAGATAAGGTATTCTACTAATAATTATTAGACCTTTAAAAGTAAAGTCTAAGAGGAGAGATAGAGGATGGATTGACTTTTCCAAGATTGAGGGAAAGTGCAATGTCAACACTAACTCTTTCCCTCATCATAAGGCATTAAACAAAATTAAGGAATGTCTTGATGACAATAGCAGAGGAATAAATCCTAACTCCTATGAAATTCATATAATTGAAGAATAATCGGTGCATGTTCCCCCTCTTAGCCTTAGAGAAACTTGGCATCCTTAAAAATATTTCACTTAACCATTCTAACTTCACCTTCTTCTTTTATACTTTATTATCCTCTTCAAAAGGGTAAAGTCATCTAATGTAATTATAATTGTCAAGCAAACTCTTATGGTTTAGCATTGGCATCTACAATAACATTCAACATCATAGGGATTATAGATATCATTTGAACTGAAAGATGATACACTTTATAATACATGAAGAAACTTAAGCAAAGGACAGAAAAAAAAATCATTATCTTAAATGATATTAAAGAAATTCTGCAACAAAATATTAAAAGAGCAAAATCATTTACCAAACATAGCTCTAAACCCAAGGAAACCATTGTTCATAAAGATGATGGGAAATTCCTTGAATACATCAAATAAAGTAAGTATGGTGTGGTTGAACAGCTTTGTTGAGCCCATCTTTGATGGCTAGCATTGGATTCATTGTTAACAACATCTCACATAGTTATATATGTTAATTTGATGTTATGAATGTCGTTGAGATGTAATGAGGTCATTGGGAGAAAATGGTGATTATAGGTTAACCCTGACGTTGAGGAGTCGATGTTGATCGTTGAGCCTAAATTTTAGGAGTCAAAATTGACCATTGATTGTTGACCCTAAATTTTAGAAATTAAATCTAGTTATTGATTGTAGGGCAACATATGGGAATTAATGATAACTGTTAATGATCATGTAGCCCTAATCCCACGGCTCTATAAATACCCTTAGGTGTCTTGTTAAAATAATAAAAAAACAGAGAACAAAGGGCTGCAGAAAATTGAGTGAATGACAAGGATAAAGGTGAGCGGAAAACCTAGGGAAAAAGGGAGGTGAACAACAAAGCGGAGGCAACCACCAAGCAAGGTGCAACTGGCCAAGAAGGAGAGAAAGACAGTAAGGGGCAGCCAACCAAGGAGAGTGTAGTAGCCATAAGGAAAGAAGGCAATGCAGTTGGCCAAGGAAAGGAGAAAGAAAGCGAGGGGTAGCTAGCCAAGGAGAGTGCAGTGGCCACTAAGGAAAGAAGGCAAGGCAACCAACGAAGGAGAGGAGAAAGAAAGCAAGGGGCAGTCGACTAAGGAGAGTGTAATAGCCACCAAGGAAAGAAGGCAAGGTAGCTGGCCAAGAAGAGAGCAGTAGCACGTCCAAGAGGCTTCCCTGTATTAGCAGCATGTCCAAGAGGCTTCCTAACAACAACAGCAGCACGTCCAAAAGACTTCCTAACAGCAGCAGCATGTCCAGGAGACTTCCTAATAGTAGTAACATGTCCAGGAGGGTATACCAACAATAGCAGCATGTCCCAGCATGTCCAAGAGGGTATACCAGCAGCAGTAGACGTCCTTACAGGTCCAGAAGGGTAAACCAGCACTAGCAGCATGTTCCTGCACATCTTGGAGGGTATACCAGCACCAACAGCATATCCTTGCACGTCCAGGAGCGTATACCAGCACCAGTACCACCTCAAGAGGCTTCCCAACAGCAGAAGCATGCTCGGGAATCAAGCAAAAAAGTAGAACATTCAGCAACAGGTCCATGAATCAGTAGCCACTTGCAGAAAGTGCAACAGTAGATCTGAGAATCAACTAGTAAACCAGCAGTGGTGTGAGAAGATAGCTATAGTGAGCAGGGATAGCAGCAATGGAATGAGAAAATAGATACAATGCACAAAGAGAGCAACAGCAGCGTAAGAAAACTGCTGTAGCGTAAGGAGAGAGTAGTAGCAATGTGATAAAGTAGTAGCAACGTGCACAGACAGCAGCAACAATGTGAGCCGATAGCAAGAGCAACATGCAAGGATAGTAGGAGCAGCATGTGCAAACAGTAGTCGCAATTCACACGGACAGCAAGTGCAGAGATTGCGAATAACAGGAGCAGTGCATACAGACAGGAGGCACAACGAGTGCAGATAGTAGGCGCAGAGACCATAGATAGCAAGCACAACTTATGTAGATAATAGGTATAGTTTGTGCAAACAGTAGGCACAACTTGTAAGGACAGCAAGCATAGCGTGTGCGGATAATAGGCATAGCACATATGGTTAGTAGGCAAACGCAATAGTGCGAATGAATAGTATTAATTGTGCATGCAAACAGCAATGTACTGATGCAGTAGTGCATATTGATAGTATTAACTATGCACACGAATAGACGCTGTAGCGTGTACGGATAGCATTAGCAGCGCATGTAGATAGCAGTGGTAGTACACGCAGGCTGTGAAATAACCATCACCGAAGGAAGGAGGAGATCTATATTTTGCTCTAGCAGTCTGTATACATTGAATGATCATTCTTCAGGAAAGGTTTTAATCACAAACTCTTAATAAATGTGTTGAAAAAGGGTGGGAAACCTTTGAAGTGATTAGGAGATTGTTATAAATGGTTAAAGAGTAGTCCTTCCACAAGTGGTTAAGGAGTGATCCTTTCACACCATAACTATATCCCTTGATAACATGAATGGATTGTGTGATTTAGGAGTGATTCTATCACACTATGGACATAGCTCACACATTGTGAGTGAACCACGTAAAAATTGTCGTGTGTTCTTGGGTGCTTGTGCATTAATTTTCATTTGTACAGTCACGCTCACATAAAGGAGAAAATTGAAAATTGGATCATCGATTTTAACAAACCATAGAAGTTAAATCTAGATCGATTTGTAAAAAGAAGATAGCTTACACTGATTCACCCCCATTCTCAGTGTGAGACCTACAACGGTCCTCATTAAGTGGTATCAAAGCCGATTTCTCTGCTGATGCAATTTTTCTATTTTGAATTGAAGTTATGCATTACTATGTGATTTTTTATCTTTACTACTGCTTGAGATAATAAATAGCATGAATAATGTTAATAACAAGGTCATCCTTATGTTTGATGGATATAATTATCAGTTATAAAAGAATAGAATGTTCCTATATTTGATGTCTCTTGGTCTTGATGTGTTTGAGTCTGCTATTTGTGACTTCATCCCTGTTGTTGAAGGTGATCCTATAACACTAACTAATAAGAAGAACTTAAAGTATGATGGAAAGGCAAGAAATACCTTATATGCCTCCTTGTCAGATAAAGAATTCACCCAGGTCATAGGGTGCAACACTGCCAAGCAAATTTGGATAAGCTGAAGAACATCTATAAAGGAGACAAGGTTGTGAAGGAAGTCAAGCTACAAATCTAGAGGAGTAAATTCGAAGGCAAAGATGCAAAATGATGAGATTGTATATGCATTCTTCATAAGAGTCAACAAAATTATGTGCTTTATTAGAGGTTATGGAGAGGAAATCTATGATGCCACTATAGTAAGGAAAATACTCAGAACCTTGCCAAAAGCTTACAATGCCAAAGTCTCTTCCATAGAAGATAGAGATCTGAATAGACTACCCTTAGATGACCTATAAAATATATTGGTGGCTTATGAAATGAGAATATCCCCAATAAAGAAAGAAAAGAATTCTAAGGTGGAGAAGGAGCTAGGTTTCAAGACAATGAAGAAGTTAAAGATTAGAGAACAAGATGAGGAGTCTGATAGCAGCTATAAAGAAAAAGATAGAGATATTAAGTTGGATGAAGTCATAGTATACATCACTAGGAACTTGAGGAAAGGAAAAGGGAAATATAAGGAAAAATTACCTTTGAAGTGCTTTAAGTATGAAGCAATTAAGCACTTTGTCATAAATTGTCTAAAAAGAAGAGAAGCCAATAGTGAAGATGATGATAAGCCGGTCCTAAGGGAAAGACAAAGCAATTCAGCTACTTCAGAGTTGGAAATTCAAGTTCCAAAAAAAGGTTCTTCAGATCTAAAATAAGGAATTTCTTAAGCAAACTAGAGGAAGAAGAGTCTAAAAAAGAAAGTGATGATGATTTTGATGAAGAAACTGCAAAGGATATCCTAATTACCCAAGTAAATAATGATTAAGAATCTTCAAGTGAGGAGAAATTAACAGAAAAGGGTAAGGATGATTGGTTGCAGCAACTTGAGAATGAGTTGAATGCTTGTTTGCACAAAAACAGTAAGATGGAAAAATAGATAATTCATCTTAAGAAGCTATTTGATGAATCTAATCTCTAGGTAAAGGTAAAGGTGTTTGAAACAAAATAAAAGGAGTACTTGAAGAGAATTGAAGAGATGAGCACGACGAGATACAGGAAGATCTTGGTACTAAGGTGATTGCATAAAAGCAAAAGATGCTGACTTTGCAAGCCAAGGTTCACAAAGCTGAGTCCAAGCTAAAAAAGCATGAAGAAAGCTTTATACAGGCTATGGAAGTGAAAGGAGAGTCATCATTAGCAAGTACCATCAAAGAGGATGCTAACAAAAAGTGAGATGAGTGCCTAAGTAATCAAAGACCTCATTTTATGGGAAAGAAAGAACTTAGCTACATTAAAAAGTTGAGTGAGAAGGTATAAGAAAAAAGAAGATTGTGTTTATTCCAAAAGCATGCACAATGACATGATAGAGAAAAAAAACCAACCCAAGTTAAAATAGGTTAGGAAAGACAGGGTGGAGACTCCCATCCAAAGGAGACAAGTTGTCAAAGATAGAGATAAGGTTGCCACACCAATTGCTAAAGAAAGGAAATATGGATGGTAAGAGAAGTAAATCTAGGTTTAAAGGATGTTGCTAGAGCTATGGTAACTATGGGCACAAGGCCAATGTATACTAAAATAATAAGCCCAAAATGAAGAGAAATATGAGGCAAGAGTCTAAGGGGAGACTCTATCAAGAAAAGAGGCAGTCTCAAGTAGACAGAAGTCATATTCCACTAAGAAACAGGTTTGATTTGCTGGGAGAGATCTGTAGAAGATGTGAAAGGGTTGGACACGTTGCTAAGGACTGCTTGACATTGTTGCCCAGTCAAAGAATGCAAAGGAGAACAAGCCAACCATTACTGCCTAGTCAAGGAATGCACAGGAGAACACTTACATATGCTCCCACATTCAGCCAATGAAGAAGAAGAGGAAGAGAAATGTCTATGGTTGTGGAAATAACTTTAAAAGCTTCTAAGAAAGAAAAGCCATGAATCCTGGATAATGGTTGCTCTTCACACATGACAGAAGACTCCAAGATGTTGAAGGGAGTAGCCAAATATGACAGAGGGTCAGTCAAATGTGGTAATAATGGTGTCTGAAAGATTCAAGGTATTGGTGCTGTTGAAATTGGTGTAGAAAAGCTAAAATCGAAGAAAGTACTTTATGTTGAAGGGCTAAAACACAATCTCATCAATTTTAGCTAGCTATGCGATGATGGACATAAAGTTACTTTCAACAAGAGTGGTTGTATAGTAAAAACACTAAAAGATGGTGTCATTCTTACTAAAGGTGAAAGAACACATGGAAACTTGTACCAAGTTTCTAGATGCATAAATTGAGAAGAGAGAGTGTGACATAATTTGTAGCATGTGTCAAAAGGGGAAGATATGAATGCTCTTCACAAGAATGTGGAGATCCAAATGAAGAAGCCATTGGAGCTCATTCACTCGAACATTTGTGGGTTGATGAGATAAAGATCAATTAAGGATAATAGGTACTTTATTTCCTTCATTGATGATTTTACAAGAATGGTTTGCATTATACTCTTGAAACATAAATCAAAGGCTTTCCATAATTTCAAGAGCTATAAAAGATTGGTTGAAAACCAGTTGGAGAGAAAAATTAAAAGGTTCAAGACAAATAATAGGACAGAATACACATACGGTGAATTTAAAGAATATTTGGAGAAGTATAGAGTGAAGCATGAATATGCTAGTCTTTACATACCTCAAAAAAAAAGGAGTGGCTGAAAGGAAAAACAAAAGCCTAGTGGAGATGGCAAGAACCATGTTGGTTAAGCATGATACATCACATGGTTTCTGAAAAGAGGCTATCACCCTTATAACTCAGGTTTAAAACAGATGTCTAATGAGACCACATACAGAGAAGGCACCCTATAAGTTGTGGTATGGTAAGAAGCCAACTATAAACACTTTAAAGTGTTTGGGAGCTGGTGTCTCATTAACATTAAAAGTTAAGTATCTCAATAAATTTGATAAGAAAGCTGATGAAGGCATATTCCTAGGCTATATACCAAATGGAAAAGAGGCTTCAGATGCTACAACAAAAGGTTGCTAAAAATAGTGGACAACTTTAATGTTAAAATAATTGAAGATGATGCTACAATGCAGTCACAGCATGTGGAAGCTGAAGATTCCATGTATAATAACTAAAGAGAGTCCAATAGTGATGAAGTTGAGGCTGTCTAGCATGAGCAAGATGTTGATTCTTAAGTTACAAGTGATGAAGAAGAAGAATCAAGGCATTCCCAAACTCATAGAAGAGTCAGAGCTGAAGTTGAGGCTAAAAACATTATTAGCAAGAAAGAGTACTCTATGTAGACTAGAAGAAGACTAAGGGGTAATGAACAAACCTCACTAATTTCTAAGGTTGAACCCAAGTTTGTGGATGAAGCATTAAAGCATAAAGAATGGGTGAGTGCTATGAATGAAAGCTTGACCAAATTGAAAAGAATAACACTTAGTGTTTAGGCTTTAGACTTAAAGGGAAAAACATCATTGGAACCAAGTGGGTTGACAGTCTTCTTGCTGGACTTCTTTGATTTGAATGATGGTCTTCTCGATTTTGAATTTGGCTTATCATCACCATCCTCATCTTCATCATCACCATCATCATCTTCATCATCAAGTTTCACTTAGAAGCAAAGTGTCTAGTCCTCCCACAATGATAACATCTCAAGGACAACTGTCCTTTTCCCTTTTTAGACCCCTTCTTGAATTTCCTTGTGAAGTAAGCCAACACTTCACCTTCACTTTCTTCCTCATCACCATTATCATCCTCACTAGATGATTCTTCCTCTTCTCTTATCTTTAAGTGCTTCATAACTTTGAAGGCTGCATCCTTTAATACCTTCATTGTTGTAGAGCTTTCAGCTAACTTTATCCTCATCTCATATGCAATGAGATTGCACTGGAGATCATGCAGAGACATAGAATTGAGATCTATACTCTCCTCTATAGCTGCTACCTTTGAGGTAAACCTCTCAAGTAAAATTCTTAGAATCTTCTTCACAACAGATGAGTCCTTCTTGATCTTCCCATGACTTCTCAGGTCGTTTACAGCATCAATAACCCTGATGAAGAACTCTTGGACTATCTCATTTTTTTGCATTCTGAGAGATTCATATCTCTCTTTGAACACTTGAAGTTTAGCCCCATTCATTCTGCCATCACCTTCATAGATTTTTTGCAATCTATCCCATATCTCCTTGGCAGATTTGCAGTCCATAACTTTAACATACTCAGCATTTGTCAATGCTAAAATGATGACATTTGAGGCCTTCCCATTTATCTCAAATTGCCTTAACTCTTCTGGAGTTGGGTCTTTACTTTCTTCCGGAGCCACAAAACCCTCCTATACACATTTCACCAAGTTCATGCCCATGGTTGCAAATACCACTTGAATTCTCGCTCTCCATATATGGTAGTTAGTTCCGTTGAAGATTGGAACCTTTTTGCTGTAAGTGGTGCTAGTGCTGGTACCAGCTTCCATTTTTCAATATGCTAAACAAGTCAAACTTCTAGATCCATTTAAACTAGTACACCAAGCTGTTAAGCTTTAAACTGGTGAACCTAAGCTCTGATACCAATTGATGTTCCCGACTTCTTCCTAGGATCTACTAGTTTGTGATATTGAGAGAGGGGGTGAATCAGTATCACCGCAATTCACAATTTGTAGGTAAGTGAACAACTTCAACCTCTTCTTAAAAGCAAACTCTTTCTCAGACTCGACTGAGGTAGATTTATTACTACCTACTAATCATAATAGTCCCCAAAGTCACCTTTCAGACACCTTTCCTAATAGACAATATGAATGTCCTTGTTTAGGTCTTCATTAGGTTATGGGTTGGCTGATACTTTAGCTGCGTTCACAACTCAATTCAAAGTACAGAACGTAAAGCAAATTAAGGACACACGAGATTTACGTGGTTCCGTCAACGTGACGTACATCTACGGTGGTAGGGACTCTCTTTTTACCAAGACTATCCACTATACTTGTGAATATAGGTTACAATGGATGTCTTTAACTCTTTACTCCTTTTAATATTGCAATTACTAAGCAAGTACAATGCAAAGAATGTCACTTACTGTATCTACCCTTCTTTTAACTTGTCTTGCCTTTGTTGAATTGACAAGTTGCTCCACTGCCACTTAGAAGTTCACCATAACGCTTTCTAATCTCTCTTGAAGAAGTCTGGAAATACGTTGAGTTTAATGCTTCGCTAACTTCCTACGTTGTATCACATAATTCCTGCTTTCACCATCTTACGGTTTCACCCGTCTCCTTGTTTCACGATCTCACTGTCTCACGGTTTGCCTGTCCATTTCTCTCTCTCTTACTATTCAGCCATATTTCTCTCTCCTACCACCAGATTTCTCTCTCTTCACCGGATTTCACTTTTCCGTTCACCCATTTGGCCGGATTTCCTCCCTTTTCTACTGCTGGTCTACTTTTCTTCATCCTGCCGTCCAAACTTCTTTGCCCGTTCCAGGTTTTCTCTCCCGTCGACCGGTTTCTCTATTTTTTTGACCGTCTGTTTCTTTCTTTTCCAACGTTTAGCCGTCGGATCTCTCTCACCCGTTATTGATCTGGTCTCATCTTGCCCGTTCCAGTTCGGATCTAGTCTCCCTTACAATTTTGTTGCACAGCTTCACTGTTTGCTTCAGCTGCACTCCCTTTCGACCCCCTGTTATAGCATTTTTCTCTTTTTGGCGTTTCTCTCTCTTTGTTCGCCGGTATGCTCGATTTTTCGGCCGTCGATTGCTGTGTTTTCTCTCTCCTTTCCCCAACGACGACTCTGATTTGGCCATCCTCTGTTCGTTGTTCTTCGTTCAGCCCCAACTTTCGGCGTCTCCTTCTTTCTCTCTCTCGACACTACAGTTCACAGCGGTATTGTTCAAGATGTTACTGTTTACGACGGTACTGTTCAATCTATTCATCCATTAGTTGTACTGTTTACTCTCTTTGTCCTTGTCGGTAGGGTTCTTCCGTGTAAGGTTGGTGTTCTCTTTAGTTGGTCGGTTGTCTAGGTTTTGCTAAATGTTCAATATTGTCGACTCCCTGTTCTTTGTTTTTCATGACCATTATATACTATAACTCTATAAAACCCTAATAGGGCTTACGCAGTGAATTTACTTTCTTGCCCTTCTATGTGGTTTTACCTTTTTACCCTTCACATGGCTTCAATTTACTTGCACACATAAAGTTAGTTGACAACAATTACAATCCATACAAGACTGTGGGAACAACACCAAGCCACATGATTATTTAAGCATTCCATAGAACAAGGTGTAAGGTCATAGGAACCATAAAACATCCAGTATAGGTGGGGCCATGCATTTTCAATGTTCATTTCCAAGTCATGGACATTAAAACCATCTATAATTGTCTATTGGATTAGTAGTGAATCCGTACCATGAAAGCCATCCTCACCACTTTGTACCAAAAGGTAATGTTTATAATAAGCAATTAAATAATTAAAGTTTAAATAAAGTATGACTTACTTGTCTCTAGATCACATAGAATGCTTTATGTTAAGGTAGCTAAAGAAGCATTGGAATATGCATTTCACTCCTTTAGAGTGGCTACTCTAACTCCATAGTTAAAGGAGTCATTTCTCCAAATGCCACCCTAGTTAGATGAGGTGATTGAGTTCATACTACCTTTAACTCACTATTTCAAAAGTGTAAGGTTCATTAAGTAAACCCATGATGATTGTCATGCATCAATCAAAATCATTGTTAAATTTAGTACTACATCAATTTACATAATTTTTAGGGAAGAGGAAGAAAAATTGAGCTACTATGGACTGCTTCTTTGAATTCCAAGAAAAGAAACCAACTCCAAGGGTAAATACATATCCCAAGGTGCTTTTCATATCATTTAGTGAGCCAACCCAATCACTATTTATGTAGCTTGCTAATTTCAACCTTGTTGACTTACTATACATGATTTTAAGGTCTAAGGTTCCTTAAATGTATTTCAAGAGCCTTTTTACAGCATTGTAGTGTAACTTACTAGGAGAATACATAAACCTAGAAAGTAAACTTGTAACATACATAATATCTAGCCTTGAGATTGATAGATATAATAAACAACCAATTAGGCTTTTGAATGTGGAAGGACCTATTTTCCTGGCTTAATCATCTTTCTAAATATTTTGTCCAACTATAAAGGGAGTTGTTATACTCTTGTAATTTTGCAACTAAACTTGTTAAGGATCTCCCTGGCATATCTACTTTGACATAGAAAGATCCCATGATTTGTTTGTCGTAACTCCAAGCCAAGAAAGTAAGTCATGATACCAAGGTCTATCATGTCAAATACTTATTCCATTTCTACTTTAAACTGATAAACAAGGTTAAGCAGCTACTAATGATGAGTAAATCATCAATGTAAAGGGAAACATATAGCATGTGATTGGTCTAAGTCTTAACGTATAAAGTAGGTTCTAACTTGCATTTATTAAAGCCTAGGTTCAGCATATGCTCATTAATTCTACTGTACCATGCTCTTAGAGCCTGTTTTAGCCTATACAAAGCCTTTTTTAGCAAATAGACTTTGTTTTCCTACCCATATTTGATGAATCCAGGAGGTTGCTCCATTAAGATCTCCTCTTATAGTCTACCATTATAGTCTACCTCTTATACTTGCTAACCCTTATGAGCTATAACTACAATAAGTAGCTTTATGGTGTCAAAAGTTCCCAACTTCTCCCTAGGATCTACTAGTTTGTGATGTTGAGAGGAAAGGTGAATAAGTATCACCACAATTTACAATTTGTAGGTAAGTGAACAACTTCAACCTCTTCTTAAAAGTGAACTCTTTCTCAAACTCAACTAAGGTAGATTTATTGCTACTTACTAATCACAATAGTCCCCAAAGTCACCTTTCAAACACCTTGCCTAATAGACAATTTAGATATTCTTCTTTACGTCTTCGTTAGGTCATGGGTTGGCTGATACTTTAGCTGCGTTCATAACTCAATTCAAAACATAAAACATAAAGAAAATTAAGGACACACAAGATTTACGTGGTTTCGTCAACGTGACGTACATCTACAGTCGTAGGGACTCTTCTTTACTGAGACTATCCACTATACTTGAGAATTCCAATTACAATGGATGTCTTAATCTTTTGCTCCTTTCATTATTGTAATTACTAAGCAAGTACAATACAAAAAGTGTCACTTACTGTGTCTACCCTTATTCTAGCTTGTCTTGCCTCTGTTGAATTGAAAGGCTGCTCCACTACCACTTAGAAGTTCACCACAATGCTCTCTAACCTCTCTTAAAGAAATCTGGAAATATGTTGAGTTCTTTCAATGCTTCGCCAAATTCCTTCTCTAGTTTATCTCACATAGCTCTTGCTTTCACCGTCTCACGGTCTCTTCCGTCTCCTTTTTCACGATCTCACTATCTCATGGCTCGCCTCACGTTTTTGGTTTGTCGTTCCACGTCTCATGGCCTACCTTACATTTTTGGTTTGGCATTTCACGTCTCATGCACATTTCTGGTTTGCACACTTTGCTGGTCACACGCCTCATGTACGTTTCTGGTTTGGCATTTCACATCCTACATACGTTTCTGGTTATTGTTACAAATTAACCTCTGTGACTTGTTAGAGCTGATGATCCAATTTTTTATCTTCCTTTTTTATGTGAAAGTGACCATACGGATATCAATCAAGTGTAAGCACCCAAGAACAAACAGCAATTTTACGTGGTTCACCCATAATGTGTGAGCTACGTCCACGATGTGATAAGATCACTCCTAAATCACACAATCCACTCTTGTTATCAAGGGATACAGTTTGGTTGTAGAAAGATCACTTCTCAACCACTTACGATGATCTCCCAATCATTGATTCGATCCCTCGATCATTAGATGAGATGATCTCCTAATCACTCAACAGACTAATCTACCAACAACTTAAAGGGTATCCAACCCTTTTTCATAAAATACATAAATAGTTTATGATCATGACTTCCTTGAGATAGATCATTTAATGTGTACAAGTTATTGTTACAGAAAACGGTTCTTCTCTTTCCTCACTGTTGGTCGTTACTTAGGCTTTGCCAATCTCTTCTCTCTAGGTTATCTCTACTGTAGGTTATCTCTGCTACAGGCTCTCTCCACTACCAGTTATCTCCTCTATAGGTTCTTTCCCATGCTACCGATGTTGCCTTACCTGCTCCCTTGGCAAGTTCTCTCTTTTATTGCTAGTACTGCCTCTCTTTTTGCCTCAACAAGTTCTCTCCTCCTATTACCAATAGTCCCTCACCTGCTACCTTAGCAGGTTTCTTCCTCTATTACCAATGTTACCTCCTTCGGCCTTGGCAAGTTCTTTCCCCTACTACCAATAGTACCTCACTTGTTGATAGGGCACGTTTTTTCCTTTGTTGCTGCAAGTTGTCAAACCTGTTGTAATTGTTGCCTGCACATACTGCTCTTACTGCCTATGTGTGTTGCTATCACTGCTATTGCTACCTACATGTTCTGTTATCACTGCCTGCAAGTGCATAGGCTACTATTACTGCCTGTATGTGCTGCTCTTACTACCTGTGCATGCTGCTATCACTGCCTGCATGTTCTATTATCACTGCTTGCACATACACGAACTACTATTACTGCTTGTGTGTTCTACTGTTACTGCCTACACATTCTGTTATTGCTGCTGTGTGTTCTGTTGTTACTGCTTGCACATTCTATTGTCGCTGCCTACATGTGCACAAGCTACTTTCACTGCCTACACGTTCTGCTATTACTGCCTATATGTTCTGTTATTGCTGCCTATATGTACACAAGCTACTATCGCTACCTATGCATTCTGCTGTTGCTACCTACACGTGTACCTTCCTTAGCCAGCTACACCTCTTTTGGTGGTTGCCTTTTTTGCCTTGGCCAATCACTCTCTCCTTTAATGGCTTCCTCTCTCTTTGTCGTTCACCCTCTCCTTGTTTTTAAGTTTGTTGTTCTCTTTCCTTTGGTTGGCTCTCTCAAAATTCTATAGCACACACACTTGTCTTACAAGGTGCATAAGGTTATTTATAAAGCCTTGAGATTAGGGTTACATACTCATCAATGTTTAGCATTGATTCCCAAAGGTTGCCTTAGAATCAACGATCAAATTTGATTCCTAAAATTTAGGGTCAACGGTCAACCTTGATCCTTAAAATTTAAGGTCGACAATCAACATTAACTTATTGACTTCAGGGTTGACCTACTATCAATGGTTTTGCCCAATGACCTTTTTATATCTAAATGACATTCATAATATCAAATCAACACAAACAACTATGTGATATGGTGTTGATAATAAATCTAACATTAGCCATCAAAGATCGGCTCAACAAGCTCCCCCTTTAGATTTATTGGCAACACATTAAATCTAACTTTCAATAGTTAAGCATAAGTACAGCTCCCCTTGAAACATGCATGTTCCTTTTTGTATGTACTTATACCTTTAGCTCCCCATTTTTCCTAATTCTCCCCTTTTATTCATCAAGCTACTCCCCCTTTTGATCAGTATATACTCTCTTTGGATTTACGCAAAATATCTGCCCCTTTAACAATAAATCCAAAGAACAATAAAAGAGGAAAGGGGAGAGGGGTTGGAGACATACCTTAGCCTCTAGGGGGTAGCTCAGTACTTAAGTTCATCCTCTTTTGTCCAAGATGTCCCAATCTTCTATGCCATAACAAATTCTCATCTTTAATGCTTATGTAGCATATGTTGCTACTTTTGAAAACTTGGTATAAGTTTCCATTTGTTCTCTCTCTTAGTAAAAACAGCACCATCACTTAATCTCTTTATTGTGTAGTCACTCTTGCTGAAAGTAACTTCATATCCATCATCACAAAGCCAGCTAACACTGATTAGATTGTGTTTTAGCCCTTCAACATAAAACACTTTCTTTGATTTCAACTTCTTCGCACCAATTTCAATAGCATCGATAACTTGAATTTTTAAGGCACCATCATTGCCAAATCTAACTAACCCTACATCATATTTTGCTACTCCCTTCAACATCTTGGAGTCTCCTGTCATATGTGAAAAGTAACCACTATCCAAAATCCATGACTTTTCTTTCTTGGAAGCTTTTAATTCTACTTTCATAACCATAATCCTTTCTTTTTCTCTTATTCTTTTATGGCTGAATGTAAGAACATGTGTGGGTGTTCTCCTTTGCACTTTTTGACCGAACAGCAATGTCAAGTAATTCTCAACAATGTGTCCAGCCTTTTTGCATCTTTTACAAATTTCTCCCAATAACTTAAATCTGTCTCTCAATGAAATATGACTTCTTTTCACCTAAGATTGTCTCCTTTCTTGATAGAGTCTCCCCCTAGACTCTTGCCTCACATTTTTCTTTATTATAAGCCCATTACTCCAGTACACATTAGCCTTATGCCCATACTGACCATAACTCCAGCAAAATCCTTCAAATTTAGATTTTCTTCTTTCACCAAGTTCATGTCTCCTTTCTTCAACAACTATTATGACACCCTTCTCTTCATTTTTGACAACCTATCTCTTTTGGATGGGAGTTTTCACCATATCTTTCCTAACCCATTTTCACTCGGGTTGGTTTCTCCTCTTTATAATGTCATTGTGCTTGCTTTCAGGCACAAACACAATTTTTTTCTTCTTTTCTACCTTCTCACTTAGCTTTTTAATATAGTCAAATCCTTTCTTCCCCATGGAATGAGGTTTTTGTTTGTTTAGACACTCATCCAATTTTTTGGTAACATCCTCCTTAATGGCATTTGCTAACAATGACTCTCCTCTTACTTCCATGGCTTACATAAAGCTTTCTTCACACTTCTTTAGCTTGAACTTGACCTTATGGAGCTTGGCTTGTAAAATCAACAACTCTTGCTCTTGTGCAATCACCTTAGTGCCAAGATCTTTATACATCTTACTTTTCTTTTCCTCAAGTATAATTAGCCCCTCAATCCTCTTCAAGTACTCCTCCTCTTTTGTTTTAAACTCCTTTTCTTTCACTTGGAGATTAGATATATCGACAGTAAAATTTTCATACAATTTCTTGAGATGTTTTACCTCTTTTTCCAACTTGCTATTTTTGCATAAACAAGCTCTCAATTCATTCTCAAGTTGTACCAACTCATCCTTATCCTTTTTAAGATTCTTGATCATCATCTACTTAAGTGACCAACACATCCTTTACAATCTCATCATCAAAATCATCATCAACTTCTTCTTCAAAATCTTCTTCATCCAACTTGCTCAAAAAATTCTTTCTTTTGAATTTGAAGAGTTTCTTTTTCCCTTTGACACTTAAATTTCCAGCTTTATAATAGCTGGATTTCTTTGTTCTCCACCTTAGGGAAAACTCATCATCATTATCACTGCTTGCTTCTCTTCTTTTTGGGCAATCCACAGCAAAGTACCTAATGTCTCCATTGCTAAAGCACTTCAAGGTTAATTTTCCCTTATACTTCCCTTTTCCTTTCCTCATATTATTGATGATGTATACCATGACTTCATTTAGTTCAATATCACCATCTTCTTCTTCAAAGCTGTTGTCAAATTCTTCTTCTTGGTCTTCAATCTTTAAGTTCTTCATTGCCTTAAAGGTCAACTCCTTTTTTTCCTTAGACTTATTTTCTTTCTTCATTGGGGCTATTATCATTTCATAAGCCACTAATCTACTGTGCAAGTCATCTAAAGGCAGCCTATCCAGATCTCTATCTTTTATAGAAGAGACTTTGGAGTTGTAAGCTTCTAATAAGGTTCTAAGTATTTTCCTTACTACTATAGTATCATTAATCTTCTCTTCATAACCTCCAATGGAACACACAATTTTGTTAACTCTTGTGAAAAAGGCATCTACAGACTCATCATTCTACATCTTTATGTCTTTAAATCTACCCCTTCAAATTTGTAACTTGGCTTCCTTTATAACCTTGTCTCTTTCATAAAGGTTTTTCAATTTGTCCCAAATTTGTTTGGCTGTGTTGCACCCCATCACTTAGGTGAATTCTTTGTCTAACAAAGAGGAGTATAAGGCATTTCTTGTCTTACCATCACACTCCAAATTCTTCTTATCAACAAGTATCATAGCATTACCTTCAACGACAAGGATGAAGCCCTTAATAGCAAACTCAAACATAACAAGACTAAGTGGTATTAGATATGAGAGCATTCTATTCTTCCATAACAGATACTTCTATACATTAAAAGTATAGATGCCCTTGCTATTAACATTGTTCATTATGTTCATGATATCAATCAGTAGTAGAGATAAAAATTCATAGCAATAACAAACAACTTCATCTCAAAGCAAGCAACTTGGATCAATAGAGGAACTAGGCTCTGATACACTTAATAAGGACCTTCTTAGGTCTCACACTGAGAGGGGAAGGGGGTGAATTAGTATGAGATGTTCACTTTTTACAAATCTATCCAGATTAACCTTTATGACTTGTTAAAGTCAATGATCCAATTTTTTCTATCTTTCTTCTTTATATAAAACGACCGTACAGATATTAATCACATGTAAGCACCCAAGAACACACAAAAATTTTTACGTGGTTCACCCATAATGTGTGAGCTATGTGCACGGTGTAATAGGGTCACTCCTAAATCATATAATCCACTCTTGTTATCAAGGGATACAATTTGGTTGTGGAAAGATCACTCTCTAACCACTTGTGGAAAGATCACTCCCTAACCAGATTACTGAGTCAATCTCCTGATCATTCAAAGGCTTGATCTCTTGATCACTAGATGAAATGATCTCTCATTCACTCTAAGGGTATCCCACCCTTTTTCACAAAATACATAAACAGTTTATGATAATAACTTCCCTAAAATAAATCACTTAATGTGTACAAGCTGTTGTTGTAGAAAATGGATCTTTTCTTTCCTCACTGTCGGTCTTTGATCAAGCTTTTTCTGTCTCTTCTCTATAGGTTATCTTTGTTACAAGTTACCTCTACTGTAGGTTCTCTTTGTTGCTAGTTATCTCCTCTACTATCGGTGCTGGCTCCCCTACTTCCTCAACAGGTTCTCTTCTCCTATTACCAATGCTACCTCACCTGTTGCCTTAGTAGGTTTCTTCCTCTACTTCTGATGCTGCTTCTTTTTGCCTTGGTAAGTTCTCTTCCATTACTACCAATGCTACCTCACCTGCTGACAGGGCACATTTTCTCTTCTATTGTGGCAAGTTGTCAAACCTGTTGTAGGGCACGTTTTCTCCTCTGTTGTGGCAAGTTGTTAGACTCGCTACAATTACTGCTTACACGTGCTGCTCTCCCTACCTATGCGTGCTATTATTACTACTATTACTACCTACATATTCTGCTATCGCTACTTACACGTTTTGTTGTTGCTGTCTGCACATGCACAGGCTGTTATCACTGCCTATGCGTTCTACTATTGTTACTTACACATTTTATTGTCATTGTCTACACATGCACGAATTGTTATCACTACCTATACGGGCTACTATATTGCCTGTACGTTCTACTATAACTTGTTGCTGCTCCTACAATCTGTAATTGCTGGTTTTGCTTGCTGGACTTATTATTGGCACTACAATTTCTAATATAGCCTACCAAACTTCCTGCAATTGTTGAGATTACAGGCTGTAGCTAGTGTCATGGACTGCTACTAGTATTACACCTACTATAAATTACTAAATGTGATGCAATCACTAGGATTGCCTACTAGTTGTTGCAGGCTATTGCTATTATAGTAAATTGCCACTTGTTGTTATGGGCTACTACTAGTTGTTACGAGTAACTGCTGGTATAGAAGGTTACTGCTAGTTATTGTGGGTTGTAGCTAGTGTTGTAGGCTTTCGTTAGTGTTACCTACAAGTAGTTGGTTTCTCCTTAGTTTGCTAACTACCCTTACTACTATTGCTTGCTGCCTTGCTACTACAATCTCCCTTTTTAGTGGTTGCTACATGTCCTTCTCTCCTTGGGGTGGTTGCTGCATGTTTTTCTCTCCTTGGTATGGTCACTGCACGTCTCTTCTGCTAGTTTGGTGTGGTTACCAACTACTGCACCTTGTTCTTCCTTTGGTAGGGCTACCTTCTTCTCCTTTTAATGCGGCTACTAGTTACTTCAATTCCTCCTTTGGTTGGTATGGTTGTTCCTTCTTTAATGGTTACTATCATCTTCCTTGGCTTACTGCTCTCTTTTTCGCTGGTTGCTGCACTCTCTTTGGCCGACTGCACCTCCCTTAGTGGCTGTTTTCTTTGCCTTGACTAGTCACTCTCTCCTTTGGTGGCTACCTCTCTTTGTCATTCACTCTCTCCATGCCTTTAGGTTTGTTGTTCTCTCTGCTTTGGTCAACTTTCTTAAAATTTTGTAACACACATAATTGTTTTACAAGATATATGGGGTTATTTATAAAGCCTTAAGATTAGGGTTACACTCTTATCGACAATCAATGTTGATTCCCAAAGGTTACCCTAAAATCAATAGTCATATTTGATTCCTAAAATTTAAGGTCAACGGTCAACCTTAACCAATAAAATTTAGGGTCAACAATCAACATTGACTCATCAAACCTACCATCAACAATTTTTCCCAATGACCTCTCTGTATCTCAACGGCATTCATAACATCAAATCAACATAAACAATTATGTGAGATGGTGTTAACAACAAATCCAACATTAACCATAAAAAATGGGCTCAATAAACCAGTAGCAACCCGCAACACTAGCTACAGCTTGCAATTCCAACAATTGCAGCATGTCCAAAAGGTAATCCCACCAATTGTAGCAAGTATAACAGGTAATCCTAATAATTGCAACACATCCAAAAGGCAATCCCAGCAATTGTAGCACTTCTAGCAAGCTATACTAGTAAGTACAATACAGGAAACAATTGTAGCACATACAGGCAATGACAGCAAAACGTGCAAGCAGCGATAACAGCATGTACAAGCAGTAATAATAGTATAAGTAGCAATAGTAGCACATGCAAGTAATGACAGCAAAACATGCAAGTAATGATAGCAGAATGTGCAGGCAATAATAACAACATATACAGGTAGTAATAGCAAAACATGTAGGCAATGATAACAGAATATGTAGGTTGCAATACCAGCAAGCATAACCAACAATTGTAGCTTACAGGCATAAACAATAGTGTGCCTCAGCAACATGTAGAAAACACAAGCAGCAATAGGAGGAAAAAACTTGCCTCAACAGCAAGTCCAACAGCTTGTAACAATAGAAAAGAAACCTACTAAGGCAACAAATGAGGTAGCAGGTAAGGTAACACCGACAACAGGAGGAAAGAACCTATCGAGGTAGCATTAATAGCAAATAAGAGATCTTACTGAGGTAGTAGATAAGGCTATACTAGCAACAGAGGGAGAGAACCTACAGAGGAGATAATCGACAGCAAAGATAACCTACAATGGAAATTACCTGTAAAGAAGAGATTAGTAAAGCCTAAGCAAAGACCAATAGTGAGGAATAAAAAGATCCATTTTTTGCAATAGCTACCTATGCACATTAAGTGATATTTCTTAGAAAAGTATTAGTCTAAACTCTTTATGTATTTCTTGAAAAAAGGTGGGAGACCCTTGGAGTGATCAGGAGATCAAACCTTCAAGTGATTGGGAGATTAACTCATCAAGTGATTGAGAGATCATTATAAGTGGTTAAGGAGTGATCCTTCCATAACAAAATTGTATTCCTTAATAACATGAATGGATTATGTGATTTAGGAGTGATCCTATCATACCATGGACGTAGTTCACACATTGTGCGTGAACCACATAAAAATTGTTGTGTGTTCTTGGGTGTTTGTGTTTGATTAATATCCACACAACCACTTTCATACAAAGAAGAAAGATAAAAATTGAATCATTAGCTCTAACATGTCACAAAGGTTAAATCCAAAAAGATTTATAAAAGCAAACATCTAACATTGATTTACCCCCACCCCCTCCCCCTCCAAGTGTGAGACCTAAGAAGGTCTTCATCAGGTATTTCTTCTTTACTAATAAACATCTAACCATAGTCATAATATTTTTGTTCTTTCTCTCACTTACTCCATTTTGCTGTAGAGTATAAAAGTTAGTAAATTGTTGTTGAATACCAACATCTGCACATATGGCTTTAAAAGCCTATAAGGTAAACTCAAATCCATTATCAAATTTGATAGCTCTAAGTTTTAGGCTAGTTTGGTTTTCAATCTAGGCCTTAAATCTTTTAAAGGTCGGGGGAATTTTAATTTTCAACTTCAGAAAATACACCTAGAAGAATCTAGTGAGATCATTAATAAAGATAATGATGTGTCTACTTCCTTTCAAGGAAGGAATAAACATGGATCCACACAAATCAATGTGGATTAGTCATAGTCTCTACTTGGCTCTCTATGGTTTACTTGCTATAAAAGGTAGCTTGGTTGTTTATTAAATTGATAAATACTATGTATGCCATTAGGAATATGTATTTTAGGCAAATCTATAGTAAAGCCCCACTTAGCCATGGTCTAAATGCCTGTATAATGGAACTATCTAAGTCTCACTACAAGGTATTGACCAATTTAGGTGGAAACTTTTCCCTTTCATAAGAACAGTAATAAGTTCACAACCTTTATAATTGTAGATTATACATTTTCTATCCTTGAAAATTAAAGAGTATCCTCTCTCGAGTAGTTAACCAACACTTAAAAGATTTTGAATGATGCTAGGAACATATAATACATTAGAGATTAGCTTGGTACTTATTGATGTGCTAATTTCTACTATGCTTTTTCCTTTGACCTAAAGACTTAAAAGATTAGGATTAATCTAAAGATTTTGAGATATCAAGGGTTAAGGACAAGTGATTTGTGGAGTCATTGTCCACCAACCAAGCTCGATTAGAGGAGGCACTACTAGCAACAAATAGCTACTCTTGAAATTATTGGTCATCATTAACCATTTGAGCCTCAATCTTATCAAGCTAACCTTATTATGATTGACTTGGCTTATTCCTACATATCCTCTCTATATGCCCTTCTTCTTAAAGAAGTTACATACAGCATCAATCCTCCTCTAACAATATTTTGACACATGGTTAGCCTTGCTGTAGTGTTCCCAGGGTGGATACTACCTCTTCTGTTCAGCCTTGTTGCCAAATTTTTTCCCTTGTTTCTCCTTTTGCTATTTCCTTTGCTTTTGTTTGACTTGGAAGGCACCTTTATCTAAACTTTCCTATCTTATAATTCTCCTTTGCTCTTAAGCATATAAAGCATTAATCAGTTTAATTAAATAAATGGTATTCAAGTCTCTAAAATCCTCTAAGGATGAAACCTTTGTCTGAAACCTTTCAAAGATACTAACATGAACCTTTTGAACAACAAGCTTATCTAAGAAGTCCTTACCAAGAATCCTTATTTGGTTCATAATCTTGAGTAATCTATCATTGTATTCCTTGACCGTTTTGGGTTCCTTCATCCTCAACAACTCAAATTTTCCTTTTTAGGTTCAACAACTACATATTTCAAGTTTTCAAATTGCCACTAAACTCCTCCTTCAACCTTTCCCAAGCATTTTTACCTGTTTTACAAGTAATTATCTTGTTGAATATGCTTTCTACCACAATTGAGTAATGTAGGTCAATCTTTGTACTACTTTAAACTTTGCTCACTATAGTGTTTGATTTATGCCATGCTTGGGTTAAAAAGAAAAGGTTTAGGCTGAGATCCTAGTTTAGTGACCTCTCATAAATCAAAGATTCTTGAGTAAACCTTCATTATGACAAACCATTGAGTGTAATTATCTCTATTAAACTTTGGAAGTGGTAAAGGTATAAAACTTGAGGATGTCAGGGCTGTTTTCTTAAAAAAGCCTCTCTTAGTTACTTTATCCTCTCAAAGAACCCTTCTTACTCTTTTGTTGCACACTCTATAAGTTTCTAAAGGATTGATTCTTATTTTAATATCAAATATTGGTTGTGGCTTTAACTGGAATTTGATTTTTTGGAGGCTTTTGGTTGCTTAGAGAGTGTTGATAGTATTAGGAATCTAAAAGTCAACTAGTTACATATCTAATTTTATGTAGTGAGCTGGTCTACTATAGAACAAGTTAAAATGGTATATAATTATTGACAATTATATGTGTAAAAATTAAGTTCAATAATAGAGTTTAATTTTTTTGAATTTATAGAGGAAGATTTTGGTTACAAAAACACAAAGGGAGATAGGTTAGGTTTGGTTTGATGCTAGAGAAATTTGGGGCAATAAAAATTGCATGAAAAAAGAGAAAAATCAAAGGCTAACAACAATGAACAAAGTAGATAAAAAAAAGGACTAAGTTACTTTTATTATCTTACAATCTTCATTATATACACGAAGATTCAAATGTAAAATATCATTACATTTTTTAATTATATATACTTGATAAGTTGAATACCATCATCAACCACTAATTCAACTCTATTATTTAAAATTATAAAATGACATAAACCAACAATAATTTGTCAAAATTCAAAATTTAAACTAATGTAAACAATTCCTTTCTTGAATAAGAAGAAATTGTTGAGGCATAAACTTCAATTGAACTTGAAAGAAACAAACATGTGGCCGGTAGCAAGTGTGTCAGCTTCTCATGCAAACCAATTACTTGTCATACATACCACTGAAAGAGAATGCAATTCTGTGGCACCATGGTGAGCTGCAATGACAGCTGCAGTATCCAGCATAGCTCTCTGTAGAATTCTTAGGCTAAGATACTCTAAACATCACCTGTGAATCGATTGAATTTCATGACTACTCTTCTTTAGTTTCCTGGCCAATTTTACTCCAACAGTTGCTTTCCATACTAGATGATCATGGACGCCATTGTTCAGCTCTTCTTCTGGTACAGCAACTTTGTGATGATATCTTTATCATATTGATTGCTCAGGTTGACTACATTCTTGGAAACAATCCCTAGTCCATGAGCAACTTAGTTGGATATGGACCCACATATTCAATGCGTGTTCACCACAGAGGTGATTCCATCGCCTCAATCTTTTCCCTACCTTCACCAGTTGAATGTGTGCAAGGATTTGAGACATGGTATCGTAGTCATATATGGGGCCCTTGTGGGTGGTCCAGATCAGAAAGATAATTTCTCTGATGACCGTTCCAACTATGAACAAACCAAACCTACGCTTTCTGCGAGTGTTCTAACTTTAGGCCTCCTCTCAAAGGTGCAGAGTGTATCTGAAACCACTGGCATGGGTTCTTTCCAGAAAAACTATTCCTCCATCTTTCATGTTATCCCTGCCTGATCCCAGTGACTTAAGGATAACATGCCCAGCAAATAGCATCATCTCGTGTTAATTTACAGGTAATTATCAGTCACCACTTCCCTATCCAACAACATGAGTACCTTTTTCCTGGCTACCCTTTTAACTTTTAAAATTGCAAGCCTTTATCATTATGTTGGCATATAGCTAATTAGGTCCATTAACTTCCCCTGCATTTGCGGGTTCCTATCCCCGAAGGACACAAGTGCCCAACACAAAATCAGGTAAGAAGGTAAACCCAATCTAGAGGCATTGCCATTGAGCACGATTGATGTGAAATCCTGGATTTTCAAAACTAAAACAACCACTTGTTCAGCTCCTTTTTCTAACTAAATTACTGCATTGCAGATGTGAGACTCTTTGAATTCTTGCACTCAATAACCAAGGCATGGAGAGTGGGGACCGCAACATAGCACCGGCACAAGGCTGCAATCAAGAATATCACACCTGCTTTTATGGTTTTCTCTGGGGCCTTACTCCGACTCAAGGAAAGAACAGTCATGAGATTCCTCAATGGCTTCAAACCTCGAACAGAATGCAGCTTTGTTTACGTCTACAGCAGCCCCATGCTGCACTAACAGTACAAAGCTACAATTATCTGAAGGGGTGAAACAGTTTTAACACGCAGCGAAAGATAAACCCCGAATTCTTGTTTCCTTATAAAATTACATTCTCAACTAGGCAACAAAAACACAAGCAACTCCCTCTTAACATGGAAGCTTGTGCACTTCGTTTGCCAAATGACATTAATTTCTCAAAATCCTTTAAATTTGACGATGCTCAAAGGAGGCAATGTCCAGGGTTAATACTAGTGGTACTATCAACCTTAGGGGTTTTTCTTGAATTATGTAACCATGGCTTACCTATAAGTATGACAGGCAGAATACTAACGTGAAACGTTGCATGTTGACACAGGTCCTGGAATAGGTGCTAAACAGGATGAAATTGCGTTTCGACCCAAAACCAGTAGTCATTCAACTGATCTTATACACAAATCTAAACAAGGATAAAACTTACTAGTGCATGAGCGAAACCATCAATAAGCATTTGACCCGATAACATAAACATTCACTGACGAGTCATATAACACTACTAAATAATTCTAGAGAACGATGTGGGTTTCTGCAATCCAAAACCAAAACAAACAAAATCATGCGGGCTTCACCCATCAAAATCAATGCCTTGACAATCCCCCTTCACAGATTTAATCATCTTCAAATGTCGTCTTCTTGCCTGCATCAGTGCAAAATACATTGATGTATTAGCAGCAAATGGAAATTACATAAGTTTTAGTGCAACAAGCATCTATTATTGATGTGCCTATTATGGTAGATTTTGTTCGTGCCCCATGAACTCCCCATATGAGTTGGGGCTTAATTAAAAAAACAAGAGAAGGTTCAGTAACCTGAGGCAACTGCAGTCAAACCCGGTTTGTTAGGTGTTCCTCGTCCTCTGCCACCACCCGCTCTACCTCCACGTCTACCACCACTCCAGCCATCTCTACCACCTCGAGACCCACCATCTCTACCACCTCTCCTCCCACCACTATCTCTACCTCCACCTCTACCACCACTCCAGCCATCTCGGCTATCACCCCTTGGCCTTGCTTCTTCAACAGTCAAGTACTGATCTCCAAGTTGACTACCACCAAGCTCTAAAGCCTTGTTGAAGGCATCAGAATCCTTGAATTCCAAGTAAGCAATCCTACAATTACCATAGTCAGATACCTAGGATGGACAATCATAAAAGGCCTTATTGAAATGTTCATGATAATATATCAAAAATGAACAAATCACCTCTCAATGAATTTTTTTATATGGAAAGTGCATCATATACAACGAAGCTTACAAAAATATGCAACAACCAACACCATCTGCTGTGTAGCAGTGGGACCTGTCAATACATTAAATGCACTCTAATCTAATTGGCCAAAAATGTGGTGTCCATAAGATCTATTGATAAGAATAGCATTTTCCTTTTTCTATTTGTTTCTAAGCAGTCACCTACACCTGAAATTACTTTGTATCCTGAACAAAATCTTGCGAGAACAAAAACATTTGTAGGATGTGAACATGCTTCACCACACAGTTGAAACCAGAATGCCCAACTAATATTACCAACACTAAAATATGATCTATATGATTTCATTTAGAAGACATAGGTGTCATCTAGAAAGACGGCATCAAGGAAACCAATCTTTTAAGCATGCATAAGAACTTGGAACTTCAAATTGTCTAAATGTTAAAGTCGAGATAGCATGACCATGGAGAGGAAAACCATGCCTTTAATGTAATTGTTGAAAAATGAACAAGGAAATTGCATGCAAATTAGCAAAAGCATTACAGAACTGCCTAACTCCTGCTATCTTTTTCCTTTTTGCTTCAAGATGGGTCTAACAAAAGAATAAACAAACACAAACCCTCTTATGGCACCAGTCTCATGTTCTGTTGGGATAGATATCCTTGTAATCTCTCCACAAGTTTCAAAATGCTCCTGGAGGGAATTTCTAATCTGAAAAAATTTGACCAATATAAAGGACAGAACAACAAACAAGCATTGAAAAAGATCTTGGAATAAAAACTAATTGAAAGTTGACAGCAAAGTGAGAAAATGTTACCTCATCCTCCCCAAGAGATTTATCAAACCCCCTTACAAATATCTTTTGGGCCTGACCCCTCTCCCCTTTTCGAAATGAGTTGTTCTCTTTACTGTAAACATGGACATTTAAATATATGGAACCACAAACTCATCACCCAAAGGATTCTTAACATATGGCAGAATGCAATACCCGCTATATGGTGTGTATGCGCCTCTGTCACCCTTATCACCTCTCTCACGAGCGATGTCCAATCTTAAGTCTCGGCCACCTAAACTTTGTCCATTTAATTCAAGTGCCTGAAAAAAAAAGAAAAGACGCAAGGATTTCATTTATCAAGGCTTTGATATATTGCATTAACAATAACCTCGCCACAAAAGCTGAAATTACATACTAATTTTAAATTAAGTGTTGCCCAACATTATTCACTTTTCAGACAAACCTAACCAAGATTCAAATCACTTGAGCAGACACCCAAACTCTCAAGATAAGGTGTTTATCAGTTATCTCATAATAAAGAATGGAAAGTTGCCTTGTCCATGAGCCATTCTTTATGATGTAGTCAGAACTTAGGAATAAAGAATCCATCCTACATCAGGTGAAGTCATGACAATATAGAAGCCTCACACTAACCATATGATAAGCATACATGAAATAATAAAACATGAGAGGAAGACCCAAAACATCAGCAAACAAAAGCATACATGACAGCTTCAGTGCTATGTTTGAACTAAACATGAGAGCTAAAACAGATCCAAATGCATACATCATTGTTAAAAGAACATCAAACATAATACAATGGCTAATAAGAGAACACAAGAATTTAACCACTTGATAAACAGCTGCAATCAAAAAGAAGTAAACAAATTGGGATCATTTGGCAACTAGAGCATTAGCACAGGTAGTAAAGGACATTTCAAGGGTAAAAAGGGGAGAAAAGGGTTCGGCTAACAGAAACAGTTATGTCAATATGCAAATACATATAGAAAGTAGAGGAGTAAAGAAGTGAGAGGAAAGTGAGGAAGAAAAGAGAGGAGGGAGAGTAGATGCCTCACCTTTTGTGCTCCTTCAACTGTTGCAAACTCAACATGTCCAAAACCCTTGAACCTCTGTTCCGCATCCAAAGCAAAGCGAATGTCAATAATCTCCGCAGCACCTTTGAAGAAATTTTCCCTGCAGGAATGATCGGCATGTCAATTGACTTAAGAATTTTCATCACTGGTAGCTACAGAGTTGCACATACACATCAGCTCGTTCAACATGATATGGTAAGTTGCCAACGAACAAAGTCTTTGATCCTGCCTCAGAAGTAACAGGTGTTTGGGGCTGCATATAAGACAAAGAAAAGAAAATCCTTGCTCATCACAAATGTTGTCCAATCTCATAGAAACACACTTAAACAAACTAGCAAACATTAAAAGGAAGGTAAAATGGTGCGTTACAGCTTTCTTAGAAGATTTGAAGACACTGGTGTTGTTGGTTTTCTGTTGTTTTACAGCATCTACCATTTCTACATCAGCATCCTGCTTCCAAAACAAAATAAAAATTGCAATACAGCAAAATAGCCAGTAATATGAACCAGATAAAGAATGTGACGGCTAAAAAGATGGGACAATAGACCTGCAATGCATATAATGATTTAGCAAGGGATTTTAATGCATTGAATGTACTGTGATACTTGAAGATATAATCAATAGCACAAATAAAAATTTGTATCCTGCTCCTCAGGCTAACATTCATGCCCACTATTTCCTGAATAGGATAAGTTGCATTGCATATTTTAACTGTGTGCTAAGCAAAGCTGCTCTATGTGCAAACATATTAGAGATAGTTATCAAAGCATCTACTTTGTCATCATCCATAATAATTATGTCAAACATAGAAGTTCCAATTGAATTACAACACTGATCACTTGACTAACTGAACCATGAACAGTAAAAGAAATTTTGAAAACCAAGTAGCTATATATTACAGAACTAAGGTAATTTTACCATGAAATCCATCCCTTACATCCCCCATAGCATCTCAAACTCCTCCAACTTACCACCCTTTGCAATTATTTTATCTACATCCCTCCTCTTGCACTGTAAACATGTCAGTTTGCCAAAATCCTAAACCTAGCCATGGTTTCATCACAGTGATGCACAAATTTCAAATTACAGCAAGTCCAATACAGTTTTATATGAATGCTCTCACTGAAAACAATGCTCTGTACGAATTTGATTCGCTCTCACTCAAGAAACACTAACCAGCTTAAAATTTATCATTAAAGTGAAGGTAACTTTACCTTTTTCTTGAGGGTCTTGGCAGGTTTTTCATCTTCACCATCTTCCTCGTCATCCAAACCATCGTCAGAGCTCTCATCATCACTACTTTCCTCCTGAAGCAAAAACATACACAAAGTCAGTTATACAACATGAAAGAAAGTGATGATGCTGCAATCTACAATGACGAATTAACTTCCACCTTTTTATTTTTAGGTTCATCTACACCATCTTCAGAATTATCTTCACAAAAGAACAACCAAACAGCTTAAAATGTATTAACATACAAATGTAAAGGTAACTTTACCTTTTTCTTGGGGGTCTTGGCAGGTTTTTCATCTTCACCATCGTCCTCATCATCCGAACTATCGTCAGAGCTCTCCTCATCACTACTTTCCTCTTGAACCATTGCCTTTGCCTGAAGCAAGGACATACACAAAGTCAGTTATATAAAATGAAAGAAAGTGATGATGCTGCAATCTAAAATGAGGAATTAACTTCCACCTTCTTATTTTTAAGTTCAACTCCACTATCTTCAGAAGTATCTTCGCAAAAGAAAAACCAAACAGCTTAAAATATATTATCGTACAAATGTGAACGTAACTTTACCTTTTTCTCAGAGGTCTTGGCAGTCTTTTCAACTTCACCATCTTCCTCATCATCTGAATTATCATCAGAGCTCTCTTCATTGCTAATTTCTTCTTGAACCATTGCCTTTGCCTGAAACAAATAGATACACAAAGTCAGTTATATAACATTAAAGAAAGTGATGATGCTGCAACCTAAAATAATGAATTAACTCTCACCTTTTTATTTTTAGGTTCATCTTCACTATCTTCAGAACTATCATCCTCAGTGTCATCTTCATCATTGCCCTTTGATTCCTGAGTTAAACAAAAGAAGAAATTGTTCAGCATGCCAACTCCACAGACAAAAACAGTTCCCCCATTTCCATAGTCAAGCATTTTTTTTTCCATTTATCAAAAACAAAAATTCAGTACAATTGGACACCAAAATTTTCATGAAGAAAAAAGAATTCTGAGAAATTATCCTGTTGATACTTTCCAAACTACACTTCTTCCTTCACAATTTAACCAAACAAGCACTAATCATGATGAGTATTGTCCCAATAAAGTGTGGTCCTGAAGAAGGCCATAGAGAAAATTGCCCTCAAACTTTAGCAAAAAGGACTAGTACTCCAAAGCTGAACTGTCTCCTCTTATTCCAATCTCAAGAGAGTAAGTATTAAACATGTAGATAAAGACACGATGAATATTCTAACAAAAAAGTTCAGTGATATAAATATTACCATTGCAAATGACCTAAAACACCAAATATACCACCCCTTGGAGTACTTGTAGATTCACAACCAGATACATGATCAAACAACATGTCTATTGTCTCTTTCAGCAATCAAAAGCAGAATGGCATGTTGCCATTATATCCTTACAAATAACTATGCAACCGGTACTAGTCTACAGATATTTTAGAAAGCTGGTATCATGGTACAAAATGGCATAAGAGTTAATTATCCGACTGTCTCCATAAGTCAATGACTCATAAACAGTGAATAATACTTTGAAAAACTAAGCATAGGAAAGAAAATCATTCACTCAAGTAAATGTGCTGCTCACTTCTCATTACAAGACAAGCACAACAATAGAAAATGTCACCAAATGAAGGGTAGACAATGATGTATCAGTAGAAAGCAAGCCTAAAAGCATCATACACAGATAAATGTGCTTGCTCAACTTTTACACAAATTAAGGGCAAAGCACTCACAAAATGCCTACGCAATTGACAAACATGGGAAGCATACAACATAATGCTACATTAAAATGATAGGCAGAAGAAAATGATGCTCTTAACCTTTTTTGAATCTATAAGCTGGAAAGATGATGGCCTTTTTGAGCCAGCAGGTAACTTGTCTGTAGAAATCTGCAATATACAAATGAAAAATTGAAGATAATGCATAAATATGAATGATTTAGATTAGGCCAAAGATCGTTTGTGACATTATAATAGAAATGACCATCTCAAAGGCTAGTTTTGTCTTAGATGCAATAAACTAAAGAGAAATTGGATAGCTTGACCACTAAATGAGATACAATTAACCAAAAAAAGAAAAGAAGCACTCAACCAGACAATCATATAGAATCATGAACTAAAATACATTCCATATATTAAGCCAACATGAAGAAAACAAGCAAGACTACGCATGTGGCTACCATCCAAAAAACAAAAAACTATTAATAAGTTCTGTAAGATTTTCTTTTAAACCATCCCCATCATCAAAGCTATCCAAATCTTGGGCGATAAGTTTCAATAATGAAAAAAAAAAATGAACACGAAACCTTATTATCATCAGAGGATCCATCAGAATCACTATCATCTGAGCTATCACTTGATGCAGCTTTATTCTTCATATCAGCTGGGCCCTTCTCAATGGCAGAAAGCTTTGCAGGAGCAACCTAGAGAAACAACTACCATTGACATATCACTTATAGCAACTTTATGGATATGCACAAAACAAATTTCAATCAACAGGTTGAAAATATTCTGATGAGTCAATGTACTGAAAGTAAAACTTCAGTAACATAGAGTATCACCTTTTCTTCATCAGAGGATGAGTCAATATCCTCAGAGCTATCATCTGAATCAACTTTATTCTTACTAGCTACAGCTGGAGCTTTTTTAGTAGGCAAAGCCTTTGTAGGTGTTTCCTGCACAAACAAATGTTGCAAAATAGGTCACAAAAGTAAAGCAAAAGGCAAACAACCATGGAAGAAATGCAGAACAATTATTAAACAAAGTGAAACCAAGCATCAATTGTGTTTCCACTTAGGCAGAAAAAGAAATATGAGAAAGCCACCTTATTGTCATCAGATGATTCATCTGAGTCACTATCATCAGATTCAGAGCTATCACTAGATTCAGCTTTCTTCTTGGTAGCCACCACAGGGACTGTCTTTGGAGCAGATGCCTTCGTAGTAGTTTCCTACACATAGAATGAATGTCATAAAACAGCAACATTCACCACAGATGCAGGTAAGGTTCAAATCAAAAGAGATGCCAATTTAAGACAAAGGCTACCAAGTCTTTTCATATGATCTAGAATAAGAAAAAAATTAGGCAAGTAGGCATAGAGAAAAAAGCTCAACAGTGATTTTTGTCTTTTTATTCAAGGCAATGGTATGTGTCACATTGAAGTAGCACCATCATAACAAGAAACAGATAACTTCAGGAATGCAAATAGTAATATCCTCAGACTATATCTAGGCTTTCTTAATCTGAACTTTCACTTGATTTGTAGTCATTCTTAGTAGCAGATGCTGCCACATTAGCTTTCTTAGGAAGTCACTTTGGTTGTTTTGTGCTACATATGTAATGGTCAAATTTTTTTCATGACCAGAAATTATTTTAGACGTAATCCCAGTTGTCAAAAAAAAAGCAAGTAAACAAAAAATCTCACAGGTTCCTCATCTGAGGAGCTCTCAGATTCAGACGAATCACTGGATGACTTGGAAGATTTTGAAGATACTTTCTTGAAGCCAGTTTCAGGCAACTTTTTCGCTTGGAAGGTTGGCTTAGAAGAAACTTTCTGCACTTAAAAATACATATCATCACAAATATTCAACAGCATAACTCCAGATATCCAACAAAATTTATAACTGTACATCCCTTACATCATTTTCATCTGAATCTGAATCACTTGAGCTGCTATCCGAGCTGTCACTCGACTCCTCTTTCTTACCCAGTGGGCCATTCTTAGCCTTCTGCAACACTTTGTTCTTAGAATCCTGCATTGAAGAAAATGTAAATAGACTCAGAACTCACTAAACAAGGTATTGAAATACATCAGATGGTCATCAAGAGACCAATAAAAATCATAAATAATCCCTCAAAGCTTGAAGAATATATTTCAACCTCATTGCTATCAGAATCATCTGAAGAATCTGAACTGCTGCTATCCTCCTTGCCTTTCTTAGGAGCAGCAACTGAGCCATTCTTAGCTGCAACTTGTGGTTTCTTTGGAGGAAGAGCAGATTTGACAGGCCGCTCCTGAGACAACATTGACCCACATGAACACTCATGAATAAAATTCAGGAAAAAAAGGACAAACATCAACTAAAATCTCTATCAACTACTGACCTCTTCCGATGAGGATGATTCCTCACTGCTAGATTCTTTTACAGGTGGTTTCATTGCCTTTGTTCCCACCTTGGTCACAACTTTTACCTAATTATTTCTGGATTGTTAGTGCCAGATGGATACATTGCAAGTGAATCCAAATCAACGGTTAACAACATAACAAACAAAATGAATGCTATCTTTGAAATTCAGTACTCAGATGCAACATGACATGAACATGCAAATTTAAGAAATTGAATAGCATAAATGGTAGGATACAAATCAGCACAAAGTTATAATAAGTAAACATGTTTACCTTCTGGTCCTCTTCTGAAGAAGATCCATCAGAACTACTGGATTCCTTTTTCTTCCTTTTCTGAGTCTTCCTTTCAATTTTCTGCTTCCGAACAGGCTGCTCTACCCGCTCATCCGTCTTCTGCTTCTTCACATTTGCAAGCTTTTCTATGGATTCTTCAGCTTCTCTCTTGCCTACAAGCCCAATTTTGAAAACTCCATAAAACAATCTCCACACGAAGGGGTGCAAAACAAAATGGCGAGAGTGAAACAGACTTCCAACCAGCATATTATTCAATTTTATGAGTCTAAAAATTACCTCAAAAAACAAACAAACTTGGACGTGTAAATTGAAAAAAAGAAATAAAAAATACCATCTACTACCAAAGTTTAAATGTAAGGGCAAAGTAACAAGATCCTAAAGAAACCCACAAAACGGACAAAATGCTCAAGTCAAGAAACCAAAGCATAATGACAATAATGATAAATGAAAAAACAAACTATATCATGAAAGACACAAAAAAAAAAGAAGATCGTAGTCCAAGCACGAAACATTCGAAAAGAAATAATATTTGAAACCGCATCTTCACTGAGAATTCAGACAGAACAGAACAGAACCATTAGAAACCAAGCGTAGGAACAACAACAGATGCAAAATCCACATGACAACACAAGAAAACAAAGAAGGGACCAAGAAACCCAAAAAAAAAAAGAATTACCTTTCTTTCCAGACTTAGAGACAGACGTTACGGTTGGAGCCGCGTCGACCTATGAAAGACCCAAAAGAACAAGGAAAGAAAAACCCACAAATCCACGAGATATCAAACCACATTTTTCAAAAAAATAAAAAATGTATATATCAGAAAACCAGCGAGAATACCAACCTTAAGGGTCGATTTCTTACTAGACTTGCCCATGATTCACAGTTATTTCAGCCTTTTTTTCTTCTTCTTCTTCTTCTTCTTCTTCTTTTTTCTGCGTTTTCAGGAGTAAAGAAGAGAGAACTGCGGAGGGAAGTGACTTCTTTCTGTAAAAGCTCTGGCAAGTAGCAGTGATGTTAAATAGGTGGATATTGCTAGGGTTTTAGACAGAGATCGGCGCTAGACATATACTTAGTGTACTTTATACACACGTGGCAGCTCTTCGCGGCCGTGGTATGGGGATGTACTTCTTCCACTCGGCGTTGGACCTTTGATAATTTTCCTTTGGCTCAAAGATTAATTTCATTTACTGTGCGTGTTAAAACATGTCAGTAATTATATATATTTTTTAACAAATAATTTATTTAACATGTTAATTTAATTGTGTTATTTAAATTTGATATAAATTAAATATGTAACAATAAGTGTAGTTATCCAATAATTATTCACACCCTGCATGTCAAATGCATCTTTTTTTTATTACCACATTATTAAATTTATTAATTATGTTATAAATTTTAATTTGAAAAACTTTTAAAATTAATATGATAAAAAAATAATTTTGAATATTATAAAGAGAGAAAAAATTACAATATTTAAAAAAATCATTTTTTATTTCTAAAATTTTGTAAAAAAATTAAAACTTATATTACATTAACAAATTTAATGATGTAATAATTAATAAAAAAATATATTATATAATACACAAGTGACTCTTACATGACTAGACTTAATAGAAAATATTCAATATGATCAAATTTAATAGAATTAATATATTGAGTAAATTTAAAAAAAAATAATTAGAGTAAAAATAATTGCAAAAACTTTTCAATATGATGAATAAAATTAGTTTTTCTTTTTACCTTTTGATTTTTTTTATTTTAAAGAATTCCCTTTTGGTACATTAGCTTTGATAAATTTTTGCTAAAATTACTCGATTGATTATCTATT
>JAHLGO010000126.1:2800925-2904785 GCA_020615895.1 Ceriops decandra
TGTTGAATTTAGCAACCATGCAAATTAGTTTATTCACCTACTTATTAAAATTGAAGAATAATTCAAAATTTTTTATTAAAAAATTTATAGATGAGTTAAGAAATTTGAAAAACTTTCTTTCTAAAAGTAAATATTGCAATATTAGAACAATGATTATTTTGTACAAAGGATTTTTTTATTATTTTAATTTTAATTTTAATTATTTGATATTTATTATTTTTAATTACACATTTATGTTACTTTGTTTATATATATACATATATATTATTAATTAATTAAAAATAAAAATAAATTTTGTTCTTGTCATATGTATATACATACACAAGAACTAGTATTTTTTATTAAAAAAATAGTTATTCATATTTTGTTCTTGTCTTAGAATGATTTCTCCACAAAATCTTTGTTTGATAATTTTTTTCATATTTTCTGATAAAGACCATTTTAGGTCTTATATTGAGAGGGAGAAAGGGTAAATCAGTATAAGATGCTTAATTTTTACAAATTTTTCCGAATTAAACTTTTGTAACCTATTAAAGTTAATGATTTAATTTTTATCTTACTTCTTTATGTAAGAATAATCGTATAGATATCAAGTAAGTACAAGCGCTCAAGAACACACAGAATTTTTTACATAATTCACCCATAATGTGTAAGGTATGTTCACGATGTGATTGGATCATTCATAGATCACATAATCCACTATTGTTATCAAGAGATATAACTAATGTTGTGGAAGGATCATTCCTTAACTACTTATAATGATCTCCTGATCACTCGACGGATTGATCACTTGATCACTCTAAGGGTTTTCCATTTTCTTTTAAGAAGTTCATAAAAAAGTTTAGGACTAAAACTTCCCTGAGAAAGATCACTTAATGTCTATAAACTGCTATTGTAAAAAATAGATCTTCTCCTTCCTTATGACTAGTCTTTGCTCAAGCTTTGTCGGTCTCTCCTCTGCAAGTTCTCTCCTTTTCTTTTTGATGTTGCTACTATCTCTTTTCTACAGGTTCTCTTTGTTGCAGGATCTCTTCACTATAGGTTTTTTCCAGTCTCTATAGGTTCGTTCCTTTGCTACAAGTTTTCTTCATTATTCTCGGTTCTCTCTTGTCTTTATAGGTTTGTCCTTATACCTCTGTAGGTTCCTTCTTTTACCTCTATAGGTTTCTCCTTTTGCCTCTGCAGGTTCCTCCTTTGCCTCTACAAGTTATCTCCTTTGCAGGTTTTTTCTTTTTCTTTCTACTGATGTTACCTCTTTTTTTCTGCTATTACCTCTTTTTTTTCTACAGCTATTGTTTCCTTCTACTTTGGTAGGTTTTCTCCTTCGTAGGTTTTCTCCACTACATATTTTCTTCGCTACAGGTTTTTTCCACTACAAGTTATCTTCACTATAGGTTATCTTCGCTGCGGGTTATCTCAGTTGTAAGTTCTATTTATTGTTGGTTCTCTTCACTGCAAGTTCTCTCTTCTCCAAGTTATCTCTGCTATAGGTTCTCTCATCTTCAAGTGATCTTCGCTGCAAGTTTTGCTTCTTTATACCTTGGCTAGTTTTCTCCTATACTGTCGATGCTGCCTCCTTTTACCTTGACAGGTTTTTTCCTCTACTGCCTCATTTTACTTTGGTAGGTTCTCTCTTCTACAGGTTTTCTTCTTTACTTGTTGCTAATTTTACTGTTGTAAGCTCCTTCTTTTTGCAACCCTTCCTCCTTCTTCCTCTTACTGTTATTGTTGCCTCCTCTTTACTGTCGTTACCACCTTCTCCTTGTTGTAGCTGCTGCTTTCTACTTATTGCAATTGTTGCTGTCTCTCCTTTTCTTCTATTGCTTGAGGCTTTCTCCTTCTTATTACTGCTACTACCTCCTTCTTGTTATTGCTACTATCTTCTCTTTGTTACTGATGGAAGCCATATTATACCAAGTCAAATCAACAAGGGAGTTAATGTTTTGTAAAATCTTGAAGGACCAATGACAAGGGCAAGGTCAAAGAAAATAAAGGAAGCTCTCAACAACTTGTTGTGCGACATTCACTAAACTTAAAGAAAGTTTGGAAAATAAAGGATACCTTTTATAGAGGCCATATGTTCCAATTAGAAATGTGTTTGGTTTGTGGGATAATTTTATTGAAGGTTCTCAATTTAAAAGATAGTTTGGAAAAAAAGGTTGGATACCTTTTATTATGACTTTTCACGTTAAAGAATTTTGGAAAAGTGTTAAGGAAAAATTTGAATATTTTTTAAAATAATCTTTCACATTGAAAAAAAGTTTGAAAAAATATTCAAAAAAGACTTGGATGCTTTTTAGAGTAATGTTTTGCACCAAAAAGAATTTTTGAAAGCATGTTCATAAAAAACTTGAATGCCTTTTACAATAACTTTCGTACTAAAGACAATTTTAAAAGAAAATTTGAAAAAGATTGTTGTTCCCATAGTCTTGTATCGGTTGTAATTGTTGTCAACTAAGTTTAAGTGTACAAGAAAGTAAAGTCATATGGAAGGGCAAGAAAGTAAAGTCACATGGAAGGGAAAAAAAGTAAATTTGCCACATAAGGGCAAGAATGTAAATTCGCCATGTAAGCCCTATTAGAGTTTCATGGAAGAGAGTATATAAAGACCATGGAAGACAAAGCTAGGGGGGTTGGCACTTCAACCATTCGAAAAACCTATACAACCGACGAACCAAAGAGACAATCAAGAAAAATCCTACCTTACACAAAAAAACAGCATAAACATTAAAGGTGGGTGATTGGCCAAATAGAAAACAAGTGAGAAACGACTAGATAGCAAAGAAAGAGTAAACCAGCTAGACAACAAGAGAGGGTGGACGGCAAATCACAAATTAGAAAAGGTGGAACGACCAAACACAAAACAACATGCTAAAACCCAAGAGTGAACGGCAAAACCACCACTGGCTGAAAGATAGAGGACGTCCAACCAGCCACTCGACCAACATAAAGAGAAATCATCCAAAAAGAGAAACTGGCCAACACAAGCTAAATGGCAAAGCAATCAACCAGTAAAAGAGGTATGGACGACAAGGAGGAGAACAGCCAAGGCAAGGTGAATGGCAATAAGGAGAGCACGGTCACAACACACTAACAGCAAGTGAGACCTTTGTGAGTCAAAACCCTACAACAAGGAAGAGTAAATTGGTTGGACAGTAAGTGCGAACACATGACAAACCAAGGGAGACCATGGATAATAAGGGAAATCAAGCAATGACTGGAAGGAAATCGTGTGACTCACAGTAAGAGGAGAGGCAAACACATCAGTGGTAAGAGAGGATACAGCACACAGTCCGTAAGGGAAGAGAGGAGAAACCGTGAAAGAGGAGACCACTGGGAGAGCAAACCAAGCTGCCCAGAGGTGTGAAATGGACAAGGTCAAACCAGAAACGTAAGTGAGTTGTGAAACCAGTAAAGCGTGCAAACCAAAAACGTATGTGAGACGTGAAATGCCAAACCAAAAACGGAAGGCAGGTCGTGAGACGTGGAATGAAAAATCAAAAGTGTGAGGCGAGTCGCAAGACAGTGAGATTATGAAATAGGAGACGGTAAGACCGTGAGATGGTGAAAGCAGGAGCTGTGTGAGATAACCTAAAGAAGGAATTTAGTGAAGCATTGAAAGAACTCAATGTATTTCCAGATTTCTTCAAGAGAGGTTAGAGAGCATTGTGGTGAACTTCTAAGCAGCAGTAAAGCAGCCATTCAATTTAACAGAGGCAAGACAAGCTAAAAGAAATGTAGACACAATAAGTGACACTCTTTGTATTGTACTTGCTTGGTATTTGCAAGAGAGAAAGGAGCAGAGGATTAAAACATCCATTATAATTAGTATTCTCAAGTATAGTGGATTGTCTTGGTAGAGGGAGAGTCCCTACCACCATGGATGTACATCATGTTGACGGAACCACGTAAATCTCATGTGTCCTTACTTTGTTTTACATTCTGTGTTTTGAATTGAGTTGTGTAAATGCAGTAAAAGTAGCAGCCAACCCATAACCTAACGAAAACATAATAGGCAAGGTGTCTAAAAGGTGACTTTGAGGACTATTGTGATTAGTAGGTAGCAATAGATCTACCTTAGTTGAATCTGAAAAAGAGTTTAGTTTTAAGAAAAGGTTGAAGTTGTTCACATATCTGTGAATTGTGGTGATACTAATTCACCCCACCTTTCAGTATCACAAACTAATATATCCTAGGGTGATGTCAAGAACTTCAATTGGTATCAAAGTATAGGTTCACCAGTTTAAATCTTAACAGTTTGGTGTACTAGTTTGAAGGATTTTAGAAGTTTTAACTTGTTTAGCATATTGAGAAATGGATACCGGTACCAACACCAGCACTACTTATAGCAAGAAGGTTCCAATCTTTAATGGAACCAATTATCATATGTGGAGAGCAAGAATGTAGGTGGCATTTGCAACCATGGGCATGAACATGGTGAAATCCATGCAGGAGGGTTTTGTGGCTCCAGAAAAAGGTAAAGACCCAACCCCGCAGGGATTAAGGCAGTTTAAGATAAATGGGAAGGCCTCAAACATCATCATTTCAACATTGAAAAATGCTGAGTATGCTAAATTTATGGACTGTAAATCTACTAAGGAGAAATAGGACAGATTATAGAAAGTTTATGAAGGTGATAACAGAATGAAGGAGGCTAAGCTTCAAGTTTTCAAGGAGAGATATGAATCTCTCAAAATGCAAAAAAATGAGATAGTCCAGGAGTTCTTCACCAAAGTTATTAATGCTGTAAACAATCTGAGAAGTCATGGGAAGAACAAGAAGGACTCATCTATTGTGATGAAAATTCTGACAATTCTGCCTAAGAGGTTTGCCTCAAAGGTAGCAACAGGAAGAAGAATTGTGGGAGTTACTGCTTTACTCTCGCAAATTAAACCTAAATTTGTTAAAGAGACTATATAAGGCAAAGCCTAGGTCAAAGCTATCAATGAGGAGCTAGATCAAATCTCGAGAAGAATGAAACATAGGAGTTGGTTCCAAGACCCACTAACGAGTTGTTTAAAAAGCATAGATTAAGTCTATCTGTGTAAATGCCTTATTAAGCTTAAAGTTCAGGTGAATCCTCCATCTCTATTTTACGAGCTTTTCGGATTTGTAATTGATTGGCAAAAGGGGAGAGAAGCAATAGTGCAAAGGGAGCTGTTAAGAAAGGGAGAGTGCATATTTAGGGGGAGTTGAAATTGCTATATAATGGCTTTTGTTGTGAGTGTTGCCAACAATTACAAAAGGGGAGATTGTTGTTCCCACAGCCTTGTATGGGTTGTAATTGTTGTCAATTACACATTGAAGGGTAAGAAAGTAAATCTACCACGTATTTAGGTTTAAGTGTGCAAGAAAGTAAATCCACATTGAAGGGCAAGAAAGTAAATTTGCCGCGTAAGGGCAAGAACATAAATCTACCACGTAAGCCTTATTAGGCCTTGGAAGACAAAGCAAGGGGGATCAACAATTCAACCATTCAGAAAACCTATACAACCAACCAACCAAAGAGACAATCAAGAAAAACCCTACCCTACACGGAAAAAAAGCATAAATGGCAAAGATGGGTGATTGGCCAAATAGAAAACGAGGGAGGAACTGCTGGATAGCAAGAAAGGGTGGATGACAAATCAAAAATCAGAAAAGGTGGAATGGCAAAACACAAAATAGCACGACAAAACCAAAGAGTGAACAACAAAACCATCACCAGTTGAAAAAGAAAGGACGTCCAACCAACCATTTGACCAACATAAAGAGAAACCATCCAAAGAGAGAAACCAGCCAACACAAGCTAAACGGCAAAGCAATCAACCAGCAAAAGAGGTATGGACAACAAGAAGGAGAATAGCCAAGGCAAGGTGAATGGCAATAAGAAGAGCACGATCACAACACACCAACAACAAGTGAGACCTTCGTAAGTCAAAACCTTACAATAAGGAAGAGTAAACAAGCTGGACAGCAAGAGTGAACACACGGCAAACTAAGGGAGACCTTGGACAACAAGGGAAATCGGGCAACAACTGGAAGGAAACCGTGTGACTCATAGTAAGAGGTGAGTCAAATGCACCAGTGGTAAGAGAGGAGACAGCACACAATCCATAAGGGAAAAGAAGAGAAACCGTGAAAGAGGAGACCACTGAGAGAGCAAACCAGGTTGCTCGAAGGTGTGAAATGGACAAGGGCAAACCAGAAACGTCAGTGAGTTGTGAAATCAGCAAAGCATGTAAACCAAAAATGTGCGTGAGACATGAAACGCCAAACCAGAAACATGAGGTAGGCCGTGAGACATGGAATGAAAAATCAGAAACGTGAGGCGAGCCTTGAGATAGTGAGATCGTGAAAAAGGAAACGAGTGAGACCATGAGACAATGAAAGCAGGAGCTATGTAAGACAACTTAAAGAAGGAATTCGACAAAGCATTGAAAGAACTCAACATATTTCCAGATTTATTCAAGAGAAGTTAGAGAGCGTTGTGGTGAACTTCTAAACAACAGTGAAGAAGTCATTTAATTCAATAAAGGTAAGACAGGCTACAAGAAGGGTAGACATAGTAAGTGACACTTTTTATATTGTACTTGCTTTGTATTTGCAATAGTGAAAGGAGTAGAGGATTAAGACAGCTATTGTAACTGGTATTCTTAAGTATAATAGATTGTCTCAGTAGAAGGAGAGTCCCTACCACTATGGATGTACTTCACGTTGATGGAACCACGTAAATATTGTGTGTTCTTACTTTGTTTTACATTCTGTGTTTTGAATTGAGTTGTATGAACGCAACAAAAGTATCAGCTAACCCAAAACCTAATGAAGACCTAATAGACAAGGTGTCTGAAAGGTAAATTTGGGGACTATTGTGATTAGTAGGTAGCAATAGATCTACCTTAGTCGAATCTGAGAAAGAGTTCGCTTTTAAGAAGAGGTTGAAGTTGTTCACATATCTGTGAATTGTGGTAATACTGATTCACCCCCTCTCTCAGTATCACAAACTAGTAGATCTTATGGTGAAGTTGGGAACTTCAAAGACTCGAATGTTTTACCCTTCACATTGAAGAGGATTTTAACAAAGTTTTTAGAAAAGATTTGAATGTTCTTAAAGCAACCTTTGATACCAAAGAAAATTTTAGCAAAAAAAAAAAAAAGGAATTTTGTAAAATGAGATAGTTTGAAATTTTAAGATTTTTAGGTCTAATTGGAAGTTTCTTTGATCTTTTTAAGAATTTTATGTAATTTTTTTTAAATTAGGAATATGCAAAAATTGAAAAGGTGATGATTTTAAAAACACTATATTTATTTTTTAAAACATTTATTGTAAAAATTAAATAGAAGAATGGATTCAACTTGTATGCATAAGAATCCTAACCTAATGGCTCAAGGAAAAAGCTTAAAAATAGGCTTGGAAGTCAGGTATGATTTTCTTGAAATGATGTTGTTTAACATAAAAGCATTGTTGCTTTATCCATGATGAATAGGCTTTCTAAAACAAAATAAGATCATTTTGGGAATTGAGAGTTGGCTTTTAGATGCTAAAAATGATATTTTGATTATGAAGGTTAACTTTTTATATACCAAAAGGGCATCTTTTTGGGGATTTAATATATTTAATTTTTTTTGGCAAAAAAACCCTAATTCCTTTATTTTTCCCATTTTTAACCATTACGAGCTTTTCTTTTATCTTTTTTGTTTCTTCCTCTTTTCACATAAACTTTCAAAATCTACATATTTCTTAATAATTTTCACAAAATCTTGAAGTCTTGAATCAATTTACTTGAGTTCTAATAGGATTTTTAAGTTTAAAGTCATAACCACTTCTTTTCTACTTTTTTAAGCCAAAGAACTCTAAATTTGTCTAAAGAGATGCTTTTTGTAAGAATTTTTTTTTATTTTGCTTTTCTTTTTTGTTTGATTTTTTTATGTCACCATGGTCAATATATGGTTTTGGTTTATGATTTACATTGCTAATAAGAGGGTTAAGTTAAAGAGGGCTTTTTGAAAATATTTGGGGTTTATCATCATGGTTGGTTCTTTGTGGTAAGGTTTTAAGCTTAAATTCATGTAAGGGATGGTTTGTCTAAGTTTATTTTTATGCCATGGGAGATTGGTCTTTATGCTTGAGGTAGTGTTTTCATTGGTTTTTTATGAGTTCCTTTCTAAATTTAGGATCTTAAGTTTTAAAGAGGAGTTATTTTGTGTTCATTTGTGTCCCCAAGTCTATAGCTTTTGAGATTGGCTTGATGTTAAGACTTTAGTCTATAAAAGGGTTCAATCTAAAATGCTGGGTTTAAATCTAGACTATGCTTGTGTGGGATTTGATCTTTTAGGTTGGGGTTAACAGGCATTTAGAGTAAAGTTATATTTATAAGTTCAAATCTAATAAGATGGTTGGGAAATGAGGAGCTGGTCCGAGTTTTATTTATCAAGTCTAATTTTTAAATCTAAGTTAGATTTGATTTCATATGTTTAAGAATAATGTAGGGTCAAGTGAAATTAACTTTGTTGGATCTGAGTATATTAGGTCATTGAAAAGCTCCTAAAAAGGTCAATAAGACTGCTTTCAATTGATGTATTACTTTTTAGTATTAAATCACATAATGCTTATATTTATAAAAATAAAAGAAAAATAACTTGTGTAACATGAATACTTCTAGTTAACGAGGGAATGGCAATTTTAAAGAGAAAAAGAGGTATTATATAAGTTAAAGGGAGGAAAGAGTATTTCTAGTCATGACTTCTTTATTTTCATAATTTTTTTACTAATGGCTATGTGTTATGGTATTTTCTCATTAAATGATATATGTTGAGGTTATTAGAATGCAAATATAGTAGTAGACAAATAATAATATGATGTAGTTGAAGTAATTTATGGAAGGGAAGTGACAAGTTTGGTAACCAAAAAAACAAAAAAAAAAAAGCCTTTAAAAAGTGATTTATGTTTTGGAAAATAATTGACCAAATCCTTTGTTTATTGAAAATGGATTCATTTGAAAATGTAATAAGTAACTACTTGAAATGTAAATAGGAACATGAATAACTTTAGATAAAATAAACATTATAAACAACAAACCAAAATTTAAATTGTATGAATAAAAGTGAGAAAAAAGTAAATTGTATATGAATGTGGTAAAAAAGTTAAAATGTAAAGATCAAGGTAAATAGCTTATTATAAAAATAAAGGGTTGAAATGTAAGTATTGAAAATAAAATCCTTTACTTTGCTTAATAACTTTTTCTTCTTGAGTTTTCCTTGTTTATTTTTTAAGTATGTGTGCTAAAAATGAGAATCTTTTACATTGGTTAGTTACTTGCTCATTTTCAAGCTTTCTTCAATTATTTTTTAAGTAATTAAATCAAGATGTATTATTTTAAATATGATCTTTTAACTTAAATATGTCATGGTGCATGTAAATTTATTGAATTACTTGATCATAGGAAAAGATTCGCCTATGTTAAGAGAGAAAGAAAGTATTTGATGGGTATTTAGGGTATTTATGTGGTTAGCCATTTTGTATGGTGTATTTTTCTTAAAAAAGAGAGAGTATAGATAATGATGGATAAGGGGTTCTTTTCTTTAGAAATATTTTTCACTTTCTTCAAAATTTTATAAAAATTATTAAACATGGATCTTTTTTTGCCTATTATATTTTTTAGTAATGTTGTCTGATAGCCTTTCCATTTTTTCATCTTCATTTTGTTTCTTCTTCTATGCCTTTTTCTTTTCTTTTATCACACTAGATTCATGGATGATATAACTAATAATAATAAATAAATAAATAAATAAGCATATTTAAACATATTCATAAGTTATTGGTAACTCATAAAGGAGTTGGTAAGCAATCATCACAGTAAAATTAAAGATAAAAACAACTAAAATATAAAGGTTAAGGAATCACTTATCTTACTAAAATAGTAGGTATTACTCCATAATGATCAAATTTAGATCTATTAGCATATTGTAACCTTATAAAACAACAAAGAAAGACTAAAAAAAACAAGTCGGTATTACCTTCTAAGAATTAAGCTAATTTTAAATTAATGCATTTTAATATTGTTTTTATTGTTAGATATATGTGTTTGTGTTTGAAATTTAAAAAAAATGTATAAATTAAATAATAAAATTTTTCATAAAAGGGAAAAATAGAGAATATTTATAACAATAATAAAACCAAAATATATATATAAGTGACAAGTTAACTTAATTAAATTTGAGTCAACTTGGTTAAACTTTATCAAACTCAATTATGTCGGGTAAATTTAACCCAATACCCTTAGATTCAGATTAACTTGAATTCAAAAATACTAACATTTTTAGGATATGATTTTAATTTAGATTAAACCCACCAAAAAAAAAAAGGAGAGAAAATCCCATTAAAAAAAACTTAAACAATTCTAAAAACTTAAAAGTAAAGACTAGATTAAACCAAACACAAAAAGCTCTAAATTCTGTCAGGAAATTAACATTATATAAATCATAAATTTGACACCTAAAGAATAAAAATAAGAATAAATAAAAATATATAAAAAATAAACAAACTTAAAAATTAAAAATAAAACATAAACTTTGTAAAATTCATAACAAAACGTAGTGTGTGAGAGAGAGAGAAAGAGAAAAGGGGAAAGATTGATTCATTAAAAGCCTAAAATTAAAGCCAAAGATTCTTTTTAAACAATTTCATGGATATTAACTGTGCAAATCTTATGTTTATCTTTGTCTCTTTAGCTCTCTTATATAGAACTTAATGCCTTTTGGGTGCCTTATTATGTTTCAAAAGGATTTATATGAGTTTTACTTCTTTAAAATCGAGAGAATGTATAAATAAAATGAAATACTAAGATTACTTTGCTACTATTTTTCAGTGCATGCACTAAATCTGGTAGTCATCATTGTCTTAAACTCCCACCAATTAACTCTTATTTGACCAATTTATCTATTCATGTATACTACACGTTGATCTAAGCCTATAAAATCTCACCATCAGTAGGGGTTAAGATAAAGAAAGAAAGATAAAGAGCCATGAGACTTTTTGAGATCTTTTTAGAATCTAAAAGGAAAAGGAAAAAAAAAGATAAAGAAATAAAGGCCATTAAGCCTTTTGTCTTTACTTTTCTTTTTTTTGGTTGGTTAAACTAACTTTGACTAGTTGAGCAACTTTGATTTTTGTTAACCAACTTATAGAACTTTAAAGAGCTTTGACTAGTTTTAATTAACTCAATCAGCCTCAATTGGCATCAACCCCATTTTTTTTAGAGAAAAATAATTTTCTATTTTCAAATAATGATAATGATTATGATAAAAATAGTTATAACAATAGTGATAAAAATCTAATAACTTTTTAAAGTTTTAAGTCATTACTTTTAAGATTACTTAATGTAAGGGATCACTATAAAACGTATTCCAAACTTTTTTAAAATTACTTTTGGTAATTAACTTTAAATATGAATATTTATAAATTTTTATAAATTTAATCTCAATACAATTGCATTGTCATTTCTAAAATTATTGTGAATGCTTATGATATAAATTTTCTAATTATGTGTCTTAAAGAAAGATAAATAAATAAATTATTAAAGTAGTGAGGAACATATATATATAATCAATGTTAAAGTCATAATACCATTACTCACGACAAACATTAGGTTAGTTTTGACTTTTACTAAGCATAACTATACTCAAACTTTAACAAATCTTGGTAAAGTAAAATGAGTCAACACAGTGTTCTAATCACACTTAAAATGATTGGTGACAACTCCAAAATCAATTAGTGGAAATTCCAATACCCTCTTACCTTAACATATCGCTTTCCTAAAAAGTAGAAGGAAAAGTGCGGCCCCACATTATACACCAAATTTCTTGTTGTGCTAGGTCTTAACAACTTGATGACTCCACTAGGAAAGAAATTGACTTTGGCTACTTTAACTTAATTTTATTTCAATGCTTGTTGCCACTTATTGGATACTTTATTTATTTATCTATTTTATATCTTTCTAGCATATTATGTATTTTTATTTGGTATGTGCACTTACCTTTTGCACTCACAAAAGTTTTGGCATTTGACTTATAACCTTTTAAGTTAGGTGATAGATGCTAAATAATCCCTTGAGTAGTTCCTTGAACTTGTGAAGGTGAAGGAAGAAAAATTTAAGGACCTTAAACTATACTTCTTTATTAGTAAGGACATCTTCCCTTATAGGTCCATCCCTTAGTATAAGGAATCATAAGGATGATTCTTAGCTAAACTTAACATAAATAAAATGCATAATTCATTTGTACCCTTATTTTCACTTTTAATACTTTTATTAATTTTGTATCCCTTATTTTAATATGTTTCATTTTTCCTTTATTTTGACATAACATTTCATTACATGCATTTTGGGCATTGCTTGCTTCGTTACCATATTGGCTTCTATATTAAAAAAAAAGAAAAGAAAAGAAATATTTGGAATCATGATAATTAAAGAGATGTTGTTTGTAGTCATAACGAGATTAAAGAATATCCAAAGGCAAAGTAGAGATTGTCCACAGATAGGTTTACCTTTATGATTTGGACATTTTAGTCGTAAACCACCCAATCTCTCTCCTCTTAAACAATTTCACCATAATTGACCTATTTTTATAAAGTAGAAGTTCCAAAATATTTATGCAGATATTGAGTATCTCTTGAATGTAGTTGTCCAACTAGTTATTTTGCAAGCAATTATTAAATTTTGGAATCCTTCACTTTGATATTTCGTATTTCCTTTGATAAATGTGATCCTTTTGTTAGAAGAAGTAAAAATATTGTTAAATTTGCCTATTTTGTTAGATGCAAATAATTACATCCCTCTGGAAGAAACAAGCTATTTGAAGAAGTTATCAATTTTGAGAAAGATCAAAAGAGATGAGATCTCTAAGCCAGTCAAATGTAAGAGCCGTTTTGATGAAAAGTGTATTCCTACCCAATTCTTGATTTATAAAATGAATCGTAAAACAGAAGCTAACAAATAAATGGCATTTTTGGCTTTGCTCATTTATGCATTTATTTCATTTCCCAAGGTGATGAGCCATGTTCATGAACATTTTATTGAGTTGTCTCTAAAGTTGTTAAAGGAGTTGACCTTATACTTACAATTATGGTAAAGATGATCCTATCCCTAAACTATTGCAAGATTAAAGGCGAAAGCCAGTTTAAGGGGAGCTCAGTCATGTTACACGTATGGCTCATGAGTCATGTTTAATAGTTAGAGGATAAGTTCTCCCATTGGTTCAAAAAGCTCAATAGTGCTCTTTCCGAGTTGGTGAAGCTTAGATGAAATTTCAAGATAGGAAGTTATCTTTCAAGATAAGGAACAGTTTTAGTGGTTAGCTAGATGGGCAAAACGAAACCTATCTTGTGTAGATATGGGAAGTACCCTTAGTTTTCATTGATAAGTTTAAATAAGGTTGTTAATTATGCCCCGACTTCAGCTGTAATGCAAATGCATATTATAAGGTTTATTCCTATCATGTATGATATAAATATGATGCAATTTGATTATCATGATCTTAATAATAGGGATTAACTTCAAAAAGTAATACAAGCATAAAGTCACGTCCACATAGTTTCAAATGGGCCTAGAACTCATACTCGTACTATTGGTTATAAATGGTTGCGTGAAGCTCAGGTTTACATCCCCAAAATAATGCCTACCCACTTTTTTGAGTAGAAGGAAAAGGCAGAAAATGAACCAAATCAAAGCACACCATTAAAAGAAAATAACGATGACATTTAAAAACTAAAAACTCTACAATGCATTGTCAAGGGTCAAGAATATCAAGCTATTTGTTGTAAATCAAAATTACAACTTGGCACTTTCACGAGTTAATGAGCTTACAATCAAAAATCAAAATCTTCAAGATCAAGTGGATGAACGTGATGCTCACATTTAGCAATTAGTCGAGTTCAATATAATGAGATAAGCTCGTTTTATGGCATTTGAGGCAACAAAAAAAAAAAAAAAAAAACCAAAAAATTCGACCCAATTAGTGGGAGCAATTGTTTAATGATAGGCTTCATTTAAACAAGTCAAATACAAGCTAACATAGTTCTAATGTCGCTCTGATCGGAGTGGGGAAGCAAAGCTAAGTTAATTGATTTTGTAAAGATAAGACCTAGGAACTAAATCACTTGGAAAACCTCTCTTACTTGATTGAAATTGAATCATTACGTAGACAATTTCTCCGGACTGAAATGATAAAAGGAAAAAAGATGACAAAAACTTTAAAAGAATCAATGGACAACCACATAAACTTTCCAACATTTACCTATAAACCAAATTGATTAGCATCAATTTGCATCCAAGGAAAAGGGTTAAGGAATTATCCAGAATAAAGCATCCTATTTTATAACCACTAATATCTAGATCAGTATTGAACTTTTCAACTGGCCACTCATTGTACGGTCTAACACTTGTAACCGTGAACTTTGGCAGAGACTAATTGGCAGCAACTTTGTATCATAATACTCACTAACACTACGCTCAAAATATATCTACTTAAAATTTTCGATTCAGCTTACACGAGGTCTTGCTATAATAGTCAAGAAAAACTCAAAAATCATTAACTCGCACATCCGTCACCCTGCCTGAACCATAGATTTACCTTTGTCTTATTTGATGGCGTCGAATATCAACTCCGCAATCAATTATGCTTTAATTAAGTTTGCCTACTCTTGAGCTGCACCTTTTCTTCCTCATTTATATAATGGAAGTAAAATAGATTTGACGTTCTAGTAATTACCTCACAAAATCTTTCGTAAGCATATTCTCACCTGAAAAGGAAACATTTTAAGAATTAAGAGGGTGATCATAAGAAATATCTGCGATGTGATATCTCTACTTTATTCCTGACCGACAAAAGACTCTTCTCTTCATGAGTAACCTGATTGAAGAAGTTGCTTCCAACTCCAAAGAATGTCATTGAGCCGAGCAAACCCAGTCTCTGATACTACATGGCACAAGATAGAAGCATGGACAGAATAATTTAAAAAGACAATCACTCGTTTGAATCTTCATAAGATTTTGATCTCATCAAAAGAAAATATAACAACTCTCAGAAGACAAATTTATTTGATAAACAATTCATAAATTAATAAGTTCCTCACGATAAGGGCTTAAGACCCTTACTTATACTTAATGCCAACATTAAAATAATTAGAAAGAAACAGAAGTAATTATTATCTAAACTTGTTCTGAAAGTCATTCCAAATAATGACAAAAAAATCAACAATAATGGAGAGTTGGTAATCATACGACTAATGAAGATGAGAGATTTTTCCTTAGAAGGAATAAAAAAAGGAGAAAAAAATAAAAACACAAATATGGTAACTCAATGAAAGACAGACAAAAGAAAGAGCACCTTAATTAAATGTTACACTGTTTTCAATAATATTACTTTTTAAAAGGGAGAAAGACAAAAAAAATCAATATGGAAGCCTATTGAACCAAAAAGAGAGCCACCCTTGGGAGCTTTAAGCTTGAGACACCTGGGCTAATCTACAATCCCAGACTTTGTTCCATCGAGAGGAGTTTAAGGAAAAAACAAAAAAGAAACAACATAAATTAAAAGACAAACAACAAAATATTAATTAAAAAATGAAGGGTTAGGGGTGGGGAGGAAATACAAAAACAACAAATTTCATGCCTACAGAACCTCCATATGCTCATTGCAAAGACAAAGGTAAGAATTTACAAAACAGTGTTGATATGAAGTGCTTTTAGCAGTGATGTAGCCATTTGCTTCACCAGCACTTGGCCTCCGGAGCTTTGCCCATCCCTGCGTTCCTCTATCAAGTTCTGAAGCTTCTGGGGCAAATCATTCTCCACAATCAGTTGCTTTGGCCGCGGGTGATGCTCATACACAGCCTGACACAATAAATTCCAGAGTGAAATTAATAATCAGAGGAGGCAAACATGCTGCTGCTTTCTGATACAGCTTCCATGGGCAAATATAAAATAACACATGATCAACAAATGTTAAAGCCGTCACAGTTCCTGAACGGTGATGAAAGGCTTAGGCTTTTGGTACATGTCCCTGCTTTTTCAAACTATACTGGCTGAAGGCATAGTGTAAACTGGAACAAAACATTACTCTAAGCATTGATTTGGCTAAAAGAATTTAGTTTGCTTTGAGGAATCTCCAAACTTCATTTTACTAGTTTGGTTGGACAATACCTCTAAATAGCAACATAGCAAACCATGGCAGACCATGCAAACATGGGCCAGTTCCAGGCTGGTCATGATCGGAACTGGCAGCTCCATTTAGAGGGAAAGGTTGAACCATAACCAAACCACATGAGAAAAGATTCAATTGTTGTTCAGTTTACTGGCCATGCGGCTTACCATTCTGGTTCTGGTTCAACCACTGGTTCCGGTTTCGATTCCCGGCCAGGTCTGGTCAGCCATTGATTTGAAGAAAAATATGCAATTTTACAATATTCATAAAGGAAAGAAAATTTTAAATTTATTTTATATTTAAAATTTTAAATAACTAGTTATTTTAATTTTTTAAAATTTTTGTATGAACCACTTGTTAACTAGTGGTAAAATCTCCGGTTGGAACAGGAGGTTCCACTGCTGGTTCAAAAGCTCTGAAATAGTTGAACCATAGCAGGCTGCCCCCTAGTCAGCCATGGTTCAGAACTGGAACTGGACAGCCCCCTAGTCAGTTATGGTTCAGAACTAATTTCTTTGTAGGAAAACGTGATTAGTGGCTTATATTGTGCATAGTTAGATATTTTTAGAATATATCTTTAGAAATAAATTAATTTAGGTAAGTTTTTTAAAGTCCCCATAAAGTTATGGGATTTGATTTATTTTTTACTTTTTTATCAATTTCCTTTTTTACTAGGTCTAGCATCTATAAAGCTATTGTCTAATGTATTATTCAGAATAGGAAGAATTATTACTCTTTCAATCTCTAGCATGGTATCAGAGCCTTTGTTCTTCGTAGTCTTCTTCCTTCTGTTTTCTTTTTCTCTGACATCAAAACAGATTGCTAGCCTTTATTGCTGGTGATCTCTACTACACGTGGAAGGGCCTTAATTGCCTAGAATTGTTATTTTTTTCCATAAAAGATGCCTGAGGTTGCAAAGACAAGTTCTACAACCCAATCAGAGGGGGTTCGATCTCAACAAATTGGAGAACTACAAAGTATCCAAGCTGCATATAGGTTGGATGGAAAAAATTATCTTAAGTGGTCCCAACTTGTTCGAACAGTGCTGAAAGGAAGAGGGAAGATCAGTCATCTTATGGGTACAGGACCTAAGCCAGGAGATCTGGGTTTTGAGGCATGGGATGAAGAAGACTCCATGATTATGGCATGGCTATGGAGTTCTATGATCCCTGAAATTAGTGACACATGCATGTTCTTAACCACTGCCAAGGATATTTGGGACGCAATTCAACAAACCTATTCTAAGGCTAGAGATGCAACTCAAGTATATGATGTCAAGGTAAAGACAATGACAGCAAAACAAGGAAATAAAACAGTCACTGAATATGCCAATCAATTGAAATCCTTGTGGCAAGACCTGGATCATTATAGGGTGATAAAAACCAAATGTCCAGATGATGCAGCTGTTCTAAAGGCATTCATTGAGCAAGACAGGGTCTATGAGTTCCTTGTTGGTCTTAACCCTGAATTTGATCAAGTAAGGGTCCAGATTCTTGGCAAGTCCAAAGTTCCATGTTTTAATGAGGTGGTGGCAATAATCCAAAGCGAGGAAAGTAGAAGAGGTCTGATGCTAGAATCACAAATGATGGATAACTCAGTCATGATAACTAGGGGTGACAACAAATTAGTCACAAATATGGAAAAAGCACCATATTTTGGAAGTGGACAGCTTAATCAACCAAAAGCTCAAAACCGTGACAGCTTGTGGTGCACCTATTGTAATAAGGCACGCCATACTCGTGAAAGGTGTTGGAAGCTTCATGGAAAGCCTCCCAGTCGAGAATGGGGACAGAAAGGAGAACAACCAAGGAACTATAGGCAGGTTCACGTTGCTACAGTACAACTAAGTGAATCAACACCAAAGGAGACAGGCAGTCCTAACCGAGAAGTGATCGAGAGGACAGGATCACTTATCAACAGCCTTGAAAAATCCTCAGGTACCTGTTCTTTGGCATATTCAGGTGAGTTTCCATTCTTCATTGGGTTAAATGTTTCAGGTATAACCTTTGCCAACTCTTGGGTCATGGACTCAGGAGCTACTGACCATATGACTCACTTACCAAATATTTTTTCCACGTATTCCCCATGTCCAAGCAGTAGAAAAATAGCCACAGCAGACAGTTCTGTGACCACTGTAGCAAGTGTAGGGAATGTTAAAATAGGTCCATCACTAATCCTAAAAAATGTCCTCCATGTCCCTAAATTGTCCACAAATTTGATTTCTATACAAAAATTTACTCAAGATTTACATTGCAATGTGGTTTTTCATTACAACTATTGTGAATTTCAGGACAAGGATTCGAGGAAGATGATTGGACATGCTAAAGAACGGCATGATCTCTACTACCTTGAAGCACCAAGTCAATTAAACATTACTAAGGGCAGATTATCCCATTGTTTTATGTCAGAAAATCTTTCATCCAATAAAGAGAAAGTTTGGCTTCATCATTGCCGACTTGGACATCCATCTTTTAGAGTTATTGAAATTCTGTTTCCTTCTTTATTTAAAAATCTAAATGTTGAAAACTTTTATTGTGAGGTAAGTGAACTTGCTAAACACAAGTGTATACCAATTCTAGCCAGTAACAAAAAGAGTTCGGTTCCTTTCTATCTCGTTTGCAGTGATATTTAGGGTCCTACGTCTATTCCTAATATTTTTGGGGCAAGATGGTTTGTTTCATTTATTGATAACTGTACTCGTATTACTTGGATTTTTTTACTCAAGCATAAATCAGATGTTATTACTGTTCTCCCAAAATTTTGCTCCATGGTTAAAAATCAATTTGGAGTCAATATCAAAAGGTTTAGGTCCGATAATGCTAGGGAATATTTCAATCAAACCTTAATTCAAAAAGAAGGGATAGTACATGAATCATCTTGTGTCAATACCCCACAACAAAATGGAGTAGCTGAAAGGAAAAATGGTCACCTTCTTGAAAAAACCTGAGCCTTTATGTTTCAAAACAATGTGCCTAAAAATTTTTGGGGGGAAGCAGTTCTTATTGCTGCTCATCTCATAACTCGTTTGCCGTCTAGAGTTTTGGGATTCAAAAGTCCTATAGAGAGATACTCTCGTTTGCCGTCTACAAATAACCTTGTTCCCAGGATATTTGGGTGTGTATCATTTGTTCATGTACACTGTCCACCTAAAGGGAAATTAGATCCAAGGGCAATAAAATGCGTCTTTGTGGGGTATTCCTCAACTCAAAAAGGGTATAAGTGCTACCATCCTCTATCAAGGAAGTTCTATGTCTCAATAGATGTCACTTTCAATGAATATGAGTCTTACTTCACCCATCCTTATTTTCAGGGGGAGAATTTAACAATAGAAAATAAGGATAAGGATGTTTTACTTGATCTATCGCCACTCTCCATGTGTAAACCATCCAATTCATCTTGTCCCATTATACCAAACCGTGTGCCTGAAAATCTTCCTAAACATATAGTTGAAAATGAACCTGAACTTATGTCTGAAAATCCTCAAGAAAAAACAGATTCTGCACTTGAGAATGTAAGATTTGGCAAGGGCAAGGTGTTCACAAGGAAGAAGATGACCATTCCTGAATTTCTGTAGGTCCAAGAGTCCAACCAAAGTCCTAATAATGAGGTAACAATGTCTAATCCTACATTGCAAAATGAAACTGAATTTCATATGAGTAAGGATGACTAGGATCTTCCCATTGCTATTAGGAAAGGAACAAGAGAGTGCACAAAACGACCTTTATATCCTCTTGCACACTTTGTCTTTTAAGAAATTTTCACCATCTCATCGATCCTTATTAGCTTAAACACCATTACCATTCCTACTACCTTATCCGAGGCGTTGTCCAATGAGAAATGGAAACAAGCTATGAATGTGGAAATGGAGGCATTGGAGAAAAACAGAACTTGAGAGTTGGTAAAGTTACCAGTGGGAAAGAAACCTGTAGGGTGTAAATGGGTGTATACAATGAAGTATAGAGCAGATTGATTGATAGAAAAATACAAAGCAAGGCTAGTGGCCAAAGGATATACTCAAAGCTATGGAATTGATTATCTACAAACTTTTGCTCCAGTTGCAAAAATGAATACTGTTAGAGTTTTATTGTCGCTGGCAACTAATTATGGTTGGGAATTACAGCAGTTCGATGTAAACAATGCATTTTTGCATGGAGAACTAGAGGAAGAAATTTATATGGAGGTCCCACCAGGTTATGGGAAGAACTTGGATTCTCAGACTGTGTGTAAATTGAAGAAAGCCTTGTATGGTCTAAAACAATCACCAAGAGCGTGGTTCGGACGATTTGCTAGAGTTATGATAGCTATGGGATATAAACAAATCCGAGGGGATCATATATTGTTCGTTAAACACTCAAGTTCAGGGGGAATCACAGCTCTCTTGGTTTATGTCAATGACATAATAGTGATAGGAGATGATGACAAAGAAAAACAAATCCGTCATTGTTTGGGCAAGGAATTTGAGATCATGGCATTAGGAAGGCTGAAATATTTTCTTGGAATTGAGGTTGCTCACTTTAAGTAGGGCATTTTTATCTCCCAACAAAAGTATGTCACGGATCTCCTCAAGGAAACAGGCATGACAGCATGCAAACCAGCAAGTACTCCAATAGATCAAAATGTCAAACTTGGAAAAGCAGAGGAGGATGTTGCGGTAGACAGGGCAACATATCAACACCTTGTAGGAAGACTCCTTCATTTGTCTCACACACGACCAGATATAACATATGCAGTTAGTGTGATTAGCTAATTCATGCATAACCCAAAGAAAGTTCATCTACAAGCAACTTACCGAGTATTACAGTACCTTAAGGGAGTACTAGGGAAAGGTATTTTATTCAAAAGAAACAGAGGTTTAGTACTTGAGACATACACAGATGCTGATTATGCAGGGTCAATTGTTGACAGAAAATCAACCACCGGATATTGCACCTTTCTTGGTGGAAACCTTGTGACATGGAGCAGCAAAAAACAGAAGGTAGTAGCCAGGTCTACTGCAGAAGCAGAATTTCGAGCAATGGCTCAAGGTGTGTGTGAAGTACTTTGGTTAAAAATCATTCTAGAAGACTTGAAGATTAAGTGGGATGGCTCAATAAGACTCTTTTGTGACAAGAAGTCTGCAATTAGCATAGCTCACAACCCAGTACAACATGATTGAACAAAGCACACCGAAGTCGACAGACACTTTATCAAAGAACACTTGGAGAGCGGGTTGATTTGTACCCCTTACATGCCTACACACAGCCAGCTTGCTGATAATACTTATCAAAGGGTTAAACAATTTAGTGTTTCAAAATATAATATTCAAGCTGGGAATGGAGAATGCCTATTCACCAGCTTGAGGCGGAGTGTAGGAAAATGTGATTAGTGGCTTATATTGTGTATAGTTAGCTATTTTTAGAATATATCTTCAGAAATAAACTAATTTAGGTAAGTTTTTTAAAGTCCCCATAAAATTATGGGATTTGATTTATTTTTTACTTTTTTATCAATTTTCTTTTTTACTAGCTCTAGCATCTATAAAGCTATTGTCTAATGTATTATTTAAAATAGGAAGAATTATTACTCTTTCAATCTCTAACATTCTTCTAGTACCATATTAAGGTAGGCATGCAGAAACTAGATGATTAAGTGAAAAATGTAAAACAAGGTAGAAAATATGCCAAAGGGAAATGCCAAACTGATGCCATTGTAAATCATAGAAGAAACAAAAAGACATGCCCATCCAATGAGTCACCAGATGTACTAAAGAACCGTACACTTGTTATTTGCGACAAAAACCTCTAATTTCTAGGGAGGGATATTTTGTACCATATTATATACTCCAAAAGCACAAATCATTGCCAACATAGACATTCAATAATGAAATGGAACTGAACAAAGAAACCCAAAAGTACATAGGCAACAATGAACAATAATAGCAGCATGGCACAGGCTGAATTCTCACCTTTATTAATTTCAACAAATTAAGCCGAGCTATTGCATCCTGATGGTCCAGCCTTGCAACAAGCAAGGGTGTCAAACCATTCACAGCTAAAGTTGTATTTATCCGTGATGATTTCCTGCATCCATAACAGAAAAGGAAAAAATTAATCCATAATACATTTCGCAGCCCACAGAAAATCAAATGCTTGATGGCTTAGGTTTAAAATTGGGTCCCAATGGGAATCACTCTGAACTGACGTTATCATGAACAAAAGGAGGGAAAGAAAAACAAATTAGTAATCCAAAAAGAGGATGTCAGGCAATTTTTTGTGATTTTTCACAATGTCTGATTTTATTTTGCTAAGAACTAAACATCTAGTGCATGTGGGTCTGTGTGATAACACATATCAAGAAGCTCACTAAACCAATACACACCTATACAAATATGTGACAATCATATGACATGAAACACAATGTCTTGGATTAAGTTATCTATGATCTTAAAACCCAATGTGATGCATGCACTGAAGGTTTTTTATTTGATGTTCATTTAAGTAGACTAAAACAACCAATATACTGGCACCTGCCTATTGGAACAAAAAGTTGGCCAGGCAATGTAAAGAATAAAACACAAAGATGGAAAAGATCATACGTGATAATTTTCAGAAATGGCTCCAATATGTGCACAAATTGTTGCTCAGGACAGCATTGGAAAAACTTCACTAATTTCTGAACTGCATCCTTTTTCAATAATGCTTGTTCCACTTTGCGGCTATCATTGTCATGAGCCAAGCAAACAGCAATAGAATCCAGTGCTGTCACTGACCAAAGTGGGTCATTAAGCAGGCTCAAGTACACATCCAAACCACCATGGGCCCTTAGTTGTTCTCTTGAATTCCGTGATGCATGAGCCATGTCACACAGTAGAGGTAATGCATACTGTCTTAAAGTTGACTCTGATATAATAAAATTCATCAAGTGTGGAATAATTCCATTTTCAGCAGCTTGTTCCTGTCTCCTCTTATTTATCTTGCAGAGATTAAATAGTGCATTGAGGACCTTCAAAATGTAAAATTGAGAGAAAAGATTGTGTAAGAATCACGTACTTGCAAGAGATTAGCTACCCAAAAACTGAGTGAGTCATATCAAAGCCCAATGTTTGATTGACATTACAACAGGGCAGTACTATGTATACAATCCTAGAGTAGTAAGAAAAATGTCATACTATTCGCAGTCATAGAATCAAAGCTTTTGTTGCAGAGCAGGTATGCCATTCTCCTTTTACTTCAAGATACATAAACAAGCTCTGCAAACCAATTCCCCATTACCATGGCAGAGAAAAAATGAAAAAATCATGAGCCACAATAGAGCAGGAAGAAGTGACGATACAGGCACCATCACTACAGTTCCAAATGCCTAATTTGGCCAGTATCATACCATTGAAATATTATTGACCATTATAAGGAAATGAATAAAGTTTTGATTCAGTCACCAGCTTAAGGGTACAGCAAATTCAGAGTACAAGTAAAGGTTCACGAAATCTTATTTGAGAGTATAAAAATATTGCAGTTTTGCAATCTGCAAGAATAGTAAAAGAGCACAAATAATTTCAGATGGTAATGGCAAATAATAAGTGTGCATGTGATCCAACAGAGCATCACACACGACATGCCGACCATCAAACATTCCCACAAAGAAAACAAAATAATATGAATTCAATTTGCAACAGGATAGATGCAACTAGCAACATCACCATAAAATGTACTATTTAATGTAAGGCAGATCTACCTCATGATGAATCTGTTCCACAAGAGGCCCATCTTTGAGTTCAAGGTTTGGAATCAAGTACTTAATTGCATCTGCATGCTGAAGATTTTCTAAGCAGTTAGGATCGGTTGATAGATGATTGATGCACTCGAGTATCTGTAAAATGTCAAAACAGCAGCAATATTAAAAGGCATAGAGTGAAATAGACTTGTACTAACCAAGCTATCATCAAGATGATTGCAAGCATTCTGTTACAAACCTTCAACAGAATAGGGGGCTCAACTCTATTGAACATCTCAAAAAGACGCCTAAGCAAGCTCCGGCTACACATATAGGATTTCACAATAGCATCAGCTTTTGAAAATTCAAGCAGAAGGTTTGCCACCTTTTCCAAGTATTCCCTGGCAGCATCAGCATTTGTTGTGGATACCATGTGTGAAAGCAACCCAGATGATGTTGCACTCCCTGGTCTAGCATTTAAAACACCTGAACCAGACAGTACACCAGATGCCGTTTGAGATGCAACACCGGATTTTGGAGCAGCTCCATCATTGGATGCCAGCATTCCAAGCTTCTTGCTTAGTGTTTTGTGTGAAATTCTGGCTGCAGAATCTTGATTTCCACTTACTTTTCCACGCCGAGATACCTCTGGCAAAAACCACAGAGAAACCAATCAAAATTATTCAGAGAAAGCAAGCATGAAAAATTGGAAACTTTGGGCAGTGGTGCTAGTAAAAATTACAATGGAGCATGGCAGAGTAACATAAGAAGCACAAAGCATATTGACTAGAGGTTCAGCAAGTTGATAGATGGCAGAACGTGGAAGGAACAATGACAAGATAAAAACTAGCAAGAAAGTAGGAAGACACTATAGAGATGGCTGAACTTGTCAACATACCATAAAATGAAATTGAAATCATATTTGTGGGTAATAATGTGAAGAACCTTCCCAAGGGAAAAAAAAGCACATAAATCCAACCATTACCTGCAAATTCAGCCATCAGAAAATCAAATTCACCACTTGTCGTTTTCTTTTCATGTGATGCATGTAGTAAAGGCAATATACTTTCATGTCTCTCCAACCCTGAGAGGTGGCGAACATACTCTAAATGACCAGAAAAATGTCTTGATGGAGGTTCCTTGTCCAACAAGCTTAGAAGAGGCTGAACTTGCTCAGCCTGAGAATGTCCTGTAGTAGAAAGACCATTTGATGCACATTCTATCAACTTTGGCAGCCTATCCGTAGACGTTCTATTAGACTGATTAGCAACTCGTTGCTGTCTAAGTTCAGTTTCCACCAGAGATGGATCAATTTTCCACCTATCTAAGTTCTCTTGCTCCTTTGAAACAGCTGCTGAATGTTCCTTGGCAGCTACAGGTGCAGCTTTCTCTAAAGCCACAGGGTCTGCCAACTTAGACATGCCAGCATTTTCCAGTGCTGCATTACGAGACTGAGGTCTATCAGCATCATGGACAACATATCGACCATCAGGCTGAATGACATCTGATCTCTGAGAATATGAAGTTGATGCATGTGAAGATTTTTGTCCGGTTGACAAAGAATGATCAATCATTCCATGCCTGATCTTAAGAATATCAGGCTGACCAGATCCAGAAAGTGGTCGCTCAGACTGTGTGAACAAAGGATGGTTAGAATCCAATGGACCAGAACGTGGTCGCTGAGCTGAGCTATCTAGTGGCAATCCTGTTCCAACAGATATAGAAGCTAACCTAGTTGTCTCATTCAAACTATAAAGAGTGTTGATAAGCCTACACAGCATTCCACTTTTAGCAGCCACACGACAAAAATCATTTCTAGGGGTTGACGTCTGAAGCTTAAAGACCTGCCACATGCCATCAATAGCCAGGTGAACCATATCCCTGGAAGTGAGGAACTGAATCAGTTCACTAAGGAAGAAAGAAAGACCAGAAGGATAAAATCACCACAGATTGAACATTAAAAAAAAAAAAAACATTATTAAAGTCAGCAAGAACCTTAGAACTAAGTGTTCATTGGTAAGTAATGAATGCTGCATATTTGTGCACTTCTAACTGATACCCAAATTCAAACTTCATGAGAAACAGCGTCATTATAGACAGATTGAAGCACCAAAGAAACCATTTCATTCCAAGAACAAAAAGAACACTAAGAGAGTCATATTGACACATGATTAATAATCAGTCCTTTAGGGGGAGAACCCTATTGGAGCAAGATAAGATTGAAGTCTTATTATTTCTCACGTCATTATTTGTTCTGTTGGGGTTGCAAGATACTTGGGGTGCAAGTGTGGAGGAAACATGTTTCCACATCCCCCCCCCCCCCCCCCCCAAAACTCAAAAAATAGTCAATGGTTAACTATTAGATGAGTGGGTCTGAACACACCATGTGGAGAATTTTGCAGCCCATTTTAATTCCCACTTAAAGAGGGGAGTTTGGGAGGTAATGGGGTTTGATCCCCTAACCTCCTAAGCAACATAGGCTTAGTGGCCACTTTGGCTAGCCAGGTGGTTGTTTCCACATGTCATTAATTAATTACATTTGGACCATTCTCGTTGTCCTACACTACAAAACCCATAGGCCTACATTAAGCATGCAAATAAATGACTTTATTTATTGGTAAATGCTGTTTAAGGGTAATACATATATTGTTCTTCAGCTCCATACAACTTAAACTTTTGGGTTGAACAAGTTTTGCAAATGGTATCAAAGCCAAAAAGTCATGTATTCAAGTGATGCCACTCAAATCTTACACTTGAGAGGGCATGTTAGAGACAATGTGTAAATCCTTCTTGAGCCTCACATAATTAGAATGTGTTTTAAATATGTGGTCAATTTAGTTATCTTATATATATGTGTGTGTGTGTGTGTGTGTGTGTGTATTGGTTTGTAGGGACTAAGGATCAACCTCTAGATCTGATACTAAGAGTTCAACCAACTAATATTACATATATACAAATCATATAGGAGATACCAATTCATGGATTCTCTAATATATACATAATTATTTTTTATTGGATTGCACTGTTCCTTGCACTTGAAAGTATGTACTATTTTGCACTCCATAAGAGCTTACTCACGCTCATTCATTTACATAAATAAGCACACTCAATCCTAGCTTCAAAACTCAATCAATAAATGAGTCAAGCTTGAACAAAAACAAGTTCAACTCATTTAGGTTCATTAACAACTCATTCAAAGGGACATTCATAGTCATTAAGAAAACTTGTTTAGTGTGTCATTAGAATAAACCTCACAGGCTCATTTAAAATTATATATTATACATTTATAATTATACACAAATTATTTTTTTCCTTTTAGTTGGTTTTTGTATAGAGTATACATTTTTACATCATTTTAATTACCCTTATAACAATAAATTTTTAATTATTTATGTTAATATTATAAAGTTAAACACGCTATTTATAAAAAGCTCACAAGCTCAACTCAATAAAGGATCAATTCATTAAAACTTATCAGCTCAACAAGCCTTAATTTAAGTAAGGGTAAACTCCGCTCTGTTCATTTGCCAAACAATACAGAAACTGGGCCTCATTTTTAGACTTGTTTATTAAACAAGGCAAGTGTGAACATGAGAAAGCTCAACTTTGTTCAGCCCATTTGTTGTGCAAATTACACAATAATCTATATACTATTTCATCCTTGCAACCAATTGATACTTTTTGATTCTATTGATAAAGGGCTAGGATTAATCATAATGAAAAACTTGAACTTAAAAGTTACAATTCAAATGCTAAACTTTCCAATTCATTTCAATTCAAGGATCTATTAAATTTTTGCTACTTTTAGAATAAACATTATATAACACAACTTACAGAATGATCTTAACCCTTTGAAGCCTGGCTGCCTTTTGAAGTCATCTCTTACTTACTTTGAATAGCATTTTTCACAGTTTTCATTTTGAAAAAATAAAAAAGAATCCATGGCATTCTTGAACTGAAATGACTTGGAAAAATTAGGGCTAAATTGTAACATTTTAAACATTTGGAATTAAGCTGTGCTGGACCCAAAGTTCAGGATTTTTTATGGAAGAGATTTTAAAGGATTTAAGATACTGATCTTGTAGAACACAACTTTCATTTAACCATAGGAAAAATAAAATTACAAACCTGTATATTGTGTAATCAGCCTCTAGAAAATCCACCAAAATAGGAATTCCATGGCAAGCAATAAACATTTGCAATGTCAAGGGGCTGCACCAAAAAAGCTACCTCACTGTCAGTCCTGGCTGCATATTTTCGGAAGAAAATCAAACCATGCATTTACACCAACACAAAAGAGAATGCCCCCACCTTGACTGACACAGTTGCAGAAGGAAATAAGCTGCCTCCATGCGAACTTCAGGATGACAATCAGATCTAGCAAAGCTCATGATCACAGGGATCTGTCATGTAATATTAACAATGAATATAACTAGCCCAGAATATTCAAGCCGTGCTTTTTTTTTTTCTTTTTTTTGGGGTGAGAATTGAGAGAAGATGGTCAGTGATACAGATACACAAGTTAAAACCTATTGCCACAGCTTTGACCCGGACCCTGTAAAAGTTAAGACCATATTCTTTTTAGCCATAGAAGTAATTAATCAAGCTTGGATTTCAAACTGTCTAATTGAAAAAGACCAAACTAGAGTAAAATCAAACCTCCCACAGTGGTAGAGTAGCCAATCAGACTAAGTATCATCTAAGTATTTGATTTTCACATATCATATTTATTACTCCAAATTTTCAAGAAAAATATTGCACCAGAGCAAACCTACATTTACACAAATTTACACAGAAAACCTGTTTCAGTGAAATTTAATGCTTTTTTGGACTCTTCACAATCTTGTGCCTAAACCCAGCTTGTTCAATTGCTTCTGCACTATGATAAATGTTGAAAACTACTGTGTATAGCTATAAGATAGTCCATATATTTAGGAGATTTGATAACCTGTAAGAATTGGTTATCCCTAATTTATCTATTATTACCTAATTTTTCCCAGTCATTCCTATTTTAGAGTCATCCGTGCACATATATAATAGCAGTTTAGCTCTACTATGATCTATGACAATAAGAATAAAAGTTGCCATGGTATTAGAGCTTTAAGCTTTCTGGAAATGTTTTCTGTCAATTGGCCTGTGTTGCCTTAGAAATCAACCAGACTTTGTTTGTTTTTTCTGTGATACTCCTCCTGTTATATTCTTCATAGAGACTATGTCAGAAACTACAGAAGTCGTGTCTCTATAACAAACATCACAGAATAAATACCCAATCATCCTCCAAATAATCTATCAAACATTCAGATTTTCTATTGTCTAAATGGTAAAAATTATTTTAAGTGGTCTCAACTAGTCCATACGTTCTTGAAAGGAAGAGGCGAATTGAATCATTTGAATGGGAATGGACCAGGTACGACAGATCCTAGATTTGAAGTCTGGGATAAGGAGGATTAAATGGTGATGTCCTAGATGTAGAACACCATGACTCCAGAAATCAGGAGGATTCAATGGTGATGTCCTCGCAGTAGAACACCATGACAATTGTATGTTTGTTGACACAGCCAAGGTAGTCTGGGATTGCATTCATGAGACATACTCAAAGTTGAATGATGCTGCACAGATTTATAAGATCAAAGCAAAGATGTTTGGCACCAAACGAGGTACTCGTTCTGTCACAAAATATTCAAATTATATTAAGGGGTTGTGGCAAGAGATAGATATTTATCAAAATATACAAATGAAGTGTAGTATTGACGCATCTCGCTTGAAGACATTTGTTGAAGAATATGGAATATGCACCCATTCAAGAACAGATACCAGGAAAAGAAGACCTTCCTTCATTAAATGAGACAATTGCTCTAGTAAGGACAGAAAAGTGTCAACATGGAGTAATAAGATAAACTCCGGTAACTAAAAGCTCGGCCTTGGTAACAAAAATTGGAAACTAGGAGATGATGGCATTTGATCAACAACTTTGCAGAGAACATGGTCGATCAAATCTATTCAAAAGTACTAATAAGGACTCTTTATGGTGCACATACTGCAAAAATTCTTGACATACAAGAGAGCAATATTGAACATTTCATGGCAGGCCACAACAGCAACAGAATAACAAGAATTGGCCCATGAAGGGTGGACAGGCATATGTGTATCAAACACAGTTTGAAGGTGAAGGTGATTCTGATGACCAAGCTGAACTGAACAAGCAGGAAATAGGTAGGATAAGAAGTTTCTCAGCTACAGGTTTGTGTTCTTTGGTACTCTCAGGCAAGACTCAATCTCATGCACTAACTGTTTCAGATAAGATCTACTATGGTTCCTGGATCATTGATTCAGGGGCCATCAACCACATGACCTATAATTCCAAAAATTTTATTTCCAATGCCCCAAGTTGTAGTAATCAAAATATCATTATTGCCCATGGAACATCCACAATTGTAGCTAGTCAAGGTGATGTTTGTGTCAATCAACATCTCATACTTAAGAATGTCCTACATGTGCTTAACTTGTTTACAAACTTTGTGTCAATACAAAACTAACAAAAGACCTAAATTACTCTGTAGAATTTTATTCTTCAGATTGTGTATCCAGGACCAATACATGGCAAAAAGGACTGGACATGCTAGGGAAAAGAACGGCCTTTAACACCTTGAGGAAAACCCAATGGACAAAATGAGAAACATTCATCTTGTCATTATTTTTTGAGCCTTCCATGTCAAATAAAGACAAGATTTGACTTTATCACCAATCTTGGTCACTCTCTGTTTAATATTCTTAAGGTCATGTTTCCTTTACTCTTCAAGGAAATAAGTGTGGATTCTTTTCAAGGTACCATTTGTGAATAGAGAATAGACAAAACATGAACATGCTTTCAAATGAGCAATTAAAGATCCACTGCTCCTCCAACCATACCAAATATTTTTAGGGCTCATTAGTTTGTGTCCTTTATTGATAACTGCACTTGTGTGACATGAATTTATCTTTTATAAAACAAATCAGATGTGGGTTCAATTATTCCTATATTTTTCAACATGGTCAAAAATCAGTTTGAGGTATGCATCAAACAATTTCAATTAAATAATGCAAGGAATTACTTCAATCAATTTTTGTCTTCATTTTCTAAATTGAGGACATAATCCATGAAACATTGTGTCAACACCCCCCAAACAAAATGAAGTTACAGAAAGAAAAAATGGTCATCTATTAACAGTCACAAGAGCCTTCGTCTTCGAAACAAATGTTCATAGAAAACTATTTGGAAGAAGCTGTTTTAACTGCTGCACATTTCATAGATAGATTGCCATCGCGAGTGCTTGGCTTAGTTCCATGCAAGTTTTGTCTTTCTTTTATCCTAATTTCAACACCTCAAATAATATTGTTCCCAAAATCTTTGGTTGTGTTGCTTTTTCCCACATTCATTCCCAAAATAGTAGCAAATTAAACCATAGAGCTCTCCAATCCGATGTGTCTTTGTAGGCTATTATTCTACCTAAAAAGGATACAAATGTTACCATCCTCCCAATAGGAAATTCTATACTTCTACAAATGTCACCTTTGCTGAAAATGAATTATTTCACCAATCCTTATCTTCAAGGGGGAAATTATTTGCAAAAGATGAGGACAAAATTTCTTTTTTACTTGATCTTCCTATGTTGTCTAAACCTTTTACTTCCATTTCAATCGAGTCCAAGTCTTCTACTTCTGTTCTAAACAAGTCTGAAACAGTAATCACAACAGAAACACATGTTCAACTTACTCATCCACTACAGGTTTACATGAAGAAAGCTCCTACTGTTCAACCTAATCATGTTAAAAAATCTAAACTAGATTCTAGTAATGAGATAACCACCATAGATCAAGCCTGATATAAATAACCTTGATATATCCATAGCTAATGATTTTGATATACCCATAGGTCTTCAAGGAGAAACTAGGACATGCACCTAACACCCAGTAAATCTATTTGTCCTACAATAAATTCACTACTGCCCATAAAGCCTTGCTCACTTGTCTAAACACCATGTTTATACCCAAATCATTATCTAAGACACTTGGTCAAGAAAAATGGAGGGAAGCTATGAAAGTTGAAAAGGATGCCCTTGAAAAGAATGCAACATGGCATTTGGTAGAATTGCCAATAGGCAAGAATCCAGGGCTTGTAGATGGGCCTTCAGAGTCAAATATAAGGCTGACGAATGACTCAAAAGGTACAAGGCGAGCTTAGTAGCAAAGAGCTATCCACAGATTTATGGGATCGATTGCCTCAAGACATTTGCTCCAGTTGCAAAAATAAATAAAGTTCTAGTGTTATTGTCATTGGCAACTAATCTTGACAGAAGTTTACAACAATTTGATGCTAAAAATGCATTCTTACATGGTGATCTTGAAGAAAAGATATAGATGGAGATTTCTCCTGGTTTCAGAATACAGTCAAAATATGAAAAAGTGTGTAAATTGAAGAAAGCTCTATGTGACTTAAAACAATCACCCTGGGCCTAGTCTAGAAGATTTACCAAGGTTATGCTTGCTATAGGATACAAGCAAAGCTAAGGTGATAATACATTGTTAAACAAAGGTGACAGTATTACTTGTGTATGAAGATGACATAATTGTGACCAAAAATAATTCAGAAGAAAAGGAGATCTTGAAGAAGTGTCATGAAAAAGAATTTGAAATTAAGGATCTTAGAAACTCAAAGCATTTTCTTAGCATTGAAGTTACACATTCACACTTGAAATTCTAACAATCTCCCCCTTAAGTGTGAACCTCTTTTTACTTCCTTATGAAAGCAGCAGCAGCTATAAGAAACATGCACTATCACTATCACTTGTTGAGGAAACATAAGGAGCCAAAACTAGGGAGATTTCTGAGCAAGGTTTGACCAAGCAACACCACATCTCAACCCAAAACCTCAAGGCATTGGATGTATGGGTCCTTCCCACTTATATATTGCTGACTTCTCCCCCTCCTTTCCAATGCAGGATTCTTTGACCATATAATTCACCCATTAACACTTAAAATACTAACACCTATCATTCCCTAATTTTGCATAATCTTTCCTATTTTAGAGTCAGCTATGTATCTATAAAATAGCAGCGTAGCTCTATTAGAATCTATGAAATATAAAAATAAAAGTCAATAACCAAGTCCAAAATAACTTAAATATCTGGAGTTCAAAATTAGTTATGAAGAACTTACCAAGCTGAGGCTCAAATGTCTCTGCCTCAGCTTGTTGGGAGCTAGACCTAGCAACCGAATATCAAAAGCCCAAAGTCATATGTTACCCACTCAAATTTACCATAGCAGCTACTAAGAGTGTTCAAAGGCAAGCCTTAGGGTAAAGGAAAGGTTACTTTATTGTGAAGCTGTGGTCACAGATTTAAGTCACAGAACAGACTCTTTGAAAAGGCTATGTACATCTTACTCTTCCCTAGACCCACTAATGTAGGAGCCTTATGCACTGAGACACCCTTTTAGTGACTGATATTGTTTGTCTCTGCATGCATGTGTGCGTGTAACACACAGAGGAGAGAGAAGGTGTAGTTGGATGTATTGTAAAATCAATCCATTAATCAGATAGAAATTGAATTTGATCTAATCTAACCAGAGACTTCTTTGAAATTATACAACGTATTCAGCTTCTGTGACATACTTGGCATAAACAAATCATCATACAATAAGAAAAGCATAACAAAACATTGTAATACTGTATGCACCTATCACTTACCAAGCCGATAAGACAAGCATTTTCCTGGAAATTGGTATTATCTTTCACAATGTGATTTATAAGTCGAAGCACAGAACATATAACCTGCAATATAGCAGAAAAAATGACAGCCTGCTAATTAGCAACTATGACCATAGCTAAAACTAACAAATAAAAGCCACACAATGCTTCTATTATTGGACATTAGTCATGCATACTTGAGTTTTAGGCATGTCAAGTAAATCCATTAGAGGAAGCAAGCCATGCTGTGTAACAAAAACAGTTTTCTGCTCTGGCCGCTGATGAAAGATAGTGATAAGCTTCTGACATGCAGATGCAATCACATCTTCTGATTCCTCAGGTCTTAATCTCCCAACCAATCTGCCAAACTCAACAGCCTACACAGTAAAGATAATAAGGTTTACAATGCCACGTTTTGCCACATTGGAAGTGGGGAGGGGAGCAGAGGGGCTAGACAGAGGGTTGAAATTGTTCAGTGTGAAAAAGTAACCAAAAGTATCAAAAGAATATGATAACTCAGGTGGCATGAAAAATCAAAATCAACTGCATAGGCTAATTCCTTTAAAATTCTGTTAGGATAAACTATAATTCCACCAATAAACAAAACCACAGAAATGAAAGATCAAGGTCAATATACTTGAGAATAATAAAGATAAAGGCACTCAACAGAACAATATGAATCAAGTTCACTAAGGGGCAGTCAAATCAAGCAATGAAAACAAGAAAAGAAAAAGGAAATCAAAGAGACATGGTTGAACCAAAATACTCACGACTGCACTGGATACAAATTAGAATTTCAAAATCTATGTCAGCATTATCATTCGACACTGAGATTGCAACTAAAAATCATGGTATGCAAATAGAAATGCACAAAATGGATAAATTGACATGCAACTTGATATTATATTCATTTACATGGATAGGTAACAAAAAGGCTTTTGAAGGACTACAGTTATAAAAATGAGTAAATCCAGGAAAATAATTTCAAAGTTGACACTTACACTTCTAAAGAAGATGTCCCAAGAAAAGAAAGTGAAAATGTGTAACCCAAAAACAAATGAAAAAAATTAGAGAGAGAGATGCTTAAATGTGGAAAAAAAATTGAGACAATTTCAGAGAGCCATTGCTAGCCGAAGTAAAAAATAAAGCGCATAAATTTGGAAACAAGTTTAAGCTAAAAAAAAAAAAAGCCAGACAATATATTACTTGAGTATAGTAAATGAATGTAAATACAAGATTAAACATATACACATACATAAATATATGTTAAGCACACTGCCCGGGGGGGGGGGGGGGCACAGAGAGAGAAGCATATAGTCAACAAACTCAAACAAAGAAACAGACCAATAGAGACATGGAAATGCAGTTTCTGGAAATCACAGCTCCTATATGTACATAAAACAACAGTAAAATATCAACAATCAACAGGAAAATAAACAAATAATGCAAAATACAGAGCCATGATCCTGACTACCTATCTGTACTCGAGTCTCATATATAGGCCAAGTGGCATATATTTCTCTTAGAATGTTCATTCCAGGCATTAGACATGGAAGATAGAAATAGCAATTAATTTAGAGTCCAGGAGAAACAATGTAAGACACTCATCCAAATAACACTTGCAAAAAAATGTTACTATTACAAAACATAGATTCCACAAGGCTGATAATCCTTGGATATTTTGAGTACCTGTAAGGGGAAAAGATTTTCTGCAGGCAATTTTTCAGCAAAATCCTGGAATATGAATAATACAAGAGAAAACAAGTACCATCAGGGATCAATAACATCCAGGATATGCACAAAGAATATTTTGCATGGATCGTTATCATGTAACCAGGTTTCAATAATACTTTCAGTTTTTCTATTCTTTCCAGTTACTTCAGAAATTTTGGATTCAAAGTTTGCTTTCCAAAATGTCAGAAGTGGGTTTTAATAGTTCTTCAAACCAACAAGAACATTAGAGGCTTATTTAAAGCTATTCTACCCTTCATAGAACAAAGTGTCCACCTCTGTGACAAATTCAGTTGTTAAGTGATGTCCACAACAGCCACTTTTGCAATACTAAAACCACTAGCATAGTCATGACCACAGTTTAAAACCAGGAAACGGACAAATATTTAAAACACAGCAAACCATCAAAATGTCAACATTACATACCAAGCCATCAAGATCAATCACATCATCCTTCAAAACACCAACTATTAGGCGAAAGAGGTCTCCACCACCATTTGTCTGCCCCATTTCATTCCCCATTTTCAGAGCAATGGTTGCCCTCAATCTTGTGGCCAGGTCATTTTTTCCAGCATCACCATCCAGTACACTGGTTTGGTTCATATGTGAAGTAGATGTTGAAGCTTCAGCTGCTTGATTTTCTTGGTTCTTATCAAAGGGATGAAATAAATCATCTAGTGAAGCATCTCCTGGAGTGTCACTGAATCTACTAAGCTCAACCTCTCCCAGAGTCAAAGATGTCTTCAAAGCCTTCAAAAGTCCAGTCACAAATCACCATGAGATTATTCATGTTGCCAAAAAGGGAAGTGCAAAGAGAGAATGAATGAAGAAAGCAAAGGATGTGCCAGTGCTACTTGGGGAAATACCAGACAACAAGAAATTAATGATGAATTAGCATGGAGAAAAAATTGAAAATATTCATAAATTGGGTCAAGCATTAGAGTCAATCATAGATAATTCTTGGTACTTCTTACAAGGAACAGATGAGATATGGAAAGAATGTAATACCTGTAGAATCCAACAGCTGATCAAGTAGAATTTGAAAGCCAAGGTATTACTTGGATAAATGATGGGTATATGATAACAGGATAGGCAGTAACTAGATCTTTTCTAGCTAAGTTCATACACAATTACTTCAGAAAAATTGATGCTGTAATGGAAAAGCAGCCAAATTTGCCCAATTAAAGCATAACCTCAGTTTTACTTCAAGCACTTCAAGCATACCAGGAAATGGAAGTCAAATGGCATAAGAACCACCTCTATTGTTTTAACATTCTGAAGACATAAGACAGTAGCAGTGCAGGGATCAAAGTTTCTAGAAGTTGGCATCACTGCTTTTCATTTTGTTTATATTTGGCTACATTGACAATTCTTTTTAACAATTTATTTACACCATGTTACTTTTCAAGAGAAAGGCTAGCCCAGAAGGAGAGAGTTAGCAGAAAGAAACTAACGTTAAGTCTGACCATTTTACCTTTTGAGAGCTGTTATCTGGGCTTGGTACAAAACCAAATGATTTACTTTCAGAATGGATTGAACTTCCTTTTATTCCCAGATTTCTATCTGCACTTTTCTTGCTTGCTTCAAGGGATTTCACTTTACCATTCATTAGAATGTCATCTTTCTCATGCATATTTGCTGACCCATGAAGAGGAGAAGAGCAAGTTACTACTTTAGTGCCAGAGATTTGATCAGAAGTAGTCTGTAGAAATGATGTTTCATGGATAGCTAAAGTGGGAACTTGATCCAACTGCAAATCATCTTGTAATTTATCACTGCATTCCTCAACAATATCACAATTTAAAAGATGCTCCTTATCAGACTTGCTGACATCGACAACCTCCACTGGTAACTCCTTTGTAGAGCCCTGTAGATAAAAGATATAAAGTGACTTTAAGTTCAAAACTAGGAGCATAAAGAGGCATTCCAAATCAAAAAATAGAAAATAGGGCTTTTGCCTGGAACTCAAAAATGTATGCAGCAAAATAAAGGCAAGCAATAATGTCAAGGAAAATTCAAACTTCCCAATGGATTGCTATCTTACTACATCAGCTTATGCGATGTCTTCATGTTGTATAGAACATTTCTTAATTCTGCAATGGGTCTCAAAAAGCTTACCTCTCTTCAGACTTACCAGTGAACCAATGACTATCAAAACGCATTATAAGAGCTCTACTAATGAAATTGAAGGAAAAAACCATCTAAAAGGAATAAACCAACAATATGAACCTCCAAAATGAAGTCAAGTTTCCTAGATACTGTGATTTTGGTTCAAAAGATCAGAGATCAGACTCACAGTTTCAAAGGCAGCAACAGATGCTCCAGATTCTTCTGCAGAACCATTCAGACCAACACTCTGGCTATCTCCATTTAAACTATCTGCATCAGCTGTAATATCTTCCTGTATGCTTCTATTAAATAGAGAATATAAATGAAATCATGAATATCAAACATTTAATGGCTTGGGGATCAATCGATGCAAAAATCATATAAATACTTTAAATAAGTTCCCAACAATAACTATGCATAAAGCCAACAAACTATTACTGCACACTTGAACAATAATGAATGAACTCAGATAAGTACTTGCTCTCAAACCAGAAGACAAAATCCCAATATTATAAAACTTGTATCAATACTCAAAATCACCAATGCAGTAAAATAAACCAAAACAAAAAACTCAGCTCATGATTAAAAGAATTGGATACACCCTTTTAATGCTCTAAAAATAGTTGCACATAGAAAAAATTATTAAAGGACAGAATACTGAAGTGCCTGTGTTAGAAATATTTATTAATTTAATACTCTTTTATTTAGCTTGTCCTAACTTGCCATGTCATTGACAACATGGAACACTGTATTGCTTTCTTTGGCCAACTAGGATTGACCCTGTCATTTAACAAAAATCGGATAAAAATACACCACTACTATTGCATTACAGTGCAGTCTTCTTTTATAGAAGAAGTGCAGGGACTACAATCACACTTCATCAAAGTAAGGTGATCAACAGCAAATCAAAAAGTAATCCTGCTCCAAAATGCTTTATACTTGAGGATAATTAATGGTCATTGAAGATAAAACATATATAGATATAATATGTAAGGCAAAAATAAATTAAATTTTACCTTATCGACCCATTATGACGAAAGGAGTTCAAGGCACGCCTAGAATTTTGAATCCATGGATGTGAAAGCAGTGTCTTTGCATCAGGCCTTTGCCTAGCATCCTATTGTGAGCAAAGAAATATTGCATAACAAAAAATTTTGTTGTGAGCATCAAACAGATGAAATAGCACAACTCACACCTTGAAAAATCTAAGCAATCATAGTGCAAACTACATCAGGTCCTAAAGCAAAATTAAGCAAGCCACATCTGATTAGACTGATTTATCTGAAAAGCCTAATGGGTAGTCTCACAATGGTAAAGTTTCAAGGGGATAATTCATTAACCATTTGATCGGTTCAAATTCAGTTGTGCCATGTGCTAGCAGAGCCCAGTATGTGTGAAAGGGTGTATTAAGGATGTAAAACAACGATAGTAAAGTGAAATACAAGATATTGTCCTGATTTATAATGACTATTAGCATCTAGTCAACAGCTTAAGTATTTAGAATGCCATGAGGTTGCATAACATTTATGAAATTAAAAGATGAGAAAATTCAGTTGCCCCTTCTTCAGGGAAAACTAAAAGTTAAAACATACAAACTAAGAGATAATCTACTCTTAATGCTTAAATGCTAGATGTAAAGGCTCCAGTATGTGAAACTAAGAGCTACAGCAATAAAAGAGGAAAAGTCAAGGGCCTGGCTAGCTAAAGGAATTAGTCAAAATGCATCTACAATAACCTTAAAGTTTGCCATTTCAGTCTCTAATGGTACTGCTAACCTCTTGCTTTCAAGCTGCAATATCAAACAACAGCCCCATTCCACTCATTACAAATCATGTGATTGTGGCAGGTTATATTCATTCTCATCCATCCATTCATTTTTGAAATTTCTCTGTTGTGGAATGGTGCCTATTCCCATTTGGAACTCAAAAAGCAGGTAGCTCCTAAACATGATAACTACAAGCTGGACAACCTCCTCTTAAATTAGTTTATATTCGCATAAGAATTTATTTTAGAAATTTCTCTGTTGTGGAATGGTACACATTCCCATTTAGAACTCAATGAGCAGGTAACTCCTATACACAATAACTACTAGGTGGACAAGCTCCTTCCTTCTACATTAGTCTTTCCACATAAGAAAGCAAAAAAAATAAAATAAAATAAAATAAAGGTAGCTTAAATTAATAATGAACCAACATTCAACAATGAATTAGCCCATGTCTTTATGTATAATTTAAGTTCCCAATTATGTTGAAAACCTCAAGAACATGCAAAACAATGTTACCTTCTTAAAACACTGCCGCAAGAAGTCAGAAATGTCAGGAGATAGGCTATCAGGTAATGGAGGATGATCATCCTGAAAGAAACAAGAGGGGAAAAGGCATTTATCAGTATGGCTATTTAAAGTAAACAATCCATATTTACAAGTATACTCAACCATCTGTTGACAATTTTTCTCTCCAACTAAATTGCACCAAGCAAAATAAAAACAAAAAGCAGAAGCACATCTAATTGGAAAGAGGGCAAAACTGAGATCTCCCAGCACCAATGATATCATATTAAGCATCACTAAGAAACATGAAACTATATCTTAAAAGCAAGGATTGGCAAAGAAGAAAAGGTAAGCGTAAGCAATGCCTATTGTAAAAACTACCAGAACAATGGAAAGAGAAAGCATGGTAACCTGAACAATGCGAAATAGTGCAGGCATAGGCTGCAAATCATAGTAGGGTGGCACACATGTAAGAAGTTCAATCACAGTGCAGCCAACACTCCAGATGTCAGAAGAGGCACAAACCCCTGACATTTCAATAACCTGAAAAAACAAAAACAAAAACAGTTTCAAATGAAATAGGCTTTCAAAGTAGAAGTGGCACAAACCCCTAACAAGACTACTAGTGTTGCTATACAAGCAGAAATGATTTAAGCAACTGAAATTCATTTTGCAACCCAGTGGGAAACATTGTTGATGTACTCAAGCATATAATCAAAAAGCTAAGTATCCCAAAATTTTCCAAATGAAAGCCAATGGCCAACAGCTACCAAAGCATCTTTGGCCCCACCAAAATCTGTCAGTAAGGCCTCAAACCATAAACAAATTATTGTTCTTTCTATCAAATTAAGCTAAATAATTCAAACTAAGAATCTCAAGATAGTGAGTACTTTGCCCAATTGTAGCCTCCTGCACATAACAACATCCACAAAAAAGAAACTGAAATTGCTTACATTAATTGAGAGTGAATCAGTCTTATAAAACTTTGTATGATCTTTGGAAAACTACCATAGTTCCCAGGCTTTCCGAATCTGTTTAGAGAGAACAAAACCCAGGTTCATACTTGTTAAGTGCATAACATCTGATGTTAATGACCTAATTTATAACATCTATGTGTTTCACCACCTTGCCTACGAAGTCTCATAACAAAGTATTAAAGACCAGTTCATCCACCCTTATTTGCACTGACCCCCTTCCTCATCCCACTATGCTTTAGCCATGTTCTAATGGGGCCTATCATAATGCTTCAGCCCTTTCTGTGCTTGGAATAGTTCTATTGGGCCATATACTAGTGGGGCAGAATATGCTGGTTCATCCTATTAGTCAATTCAACTTCAAAAATGCCAGAGACTATCAGGTTGACCTGATTGTTTTCAACAGCCTAGCCATAAATTTTCATAGCTTCATTGTTTTTCTCTAGCTCTTTTGCATCCGGATGATGCCCAATATAGAGTAAATACAAAGACCAAGCCTGATATGTCCATAGACTTCCCTGTCTAATAGATTAAGATTTTAATTTAACGTTGAATATGAAATTTCAATCTATTACTTTTTCACAAGTCAGGCAATAAGGACAAAATTCTTGTTTACTTACTTTCCAAAGTTTGTTTCAAATTTTACTAGAAAAGGAAGTTCTCTTCACCTCTCTGGGTGGATTAAATTCATTGAAAGAATAAAAATTAAAGATGAAAATTGGCATGTTTTTACTTTTAAGAAATATTTTTCAGTTTTCAAATCTAGTTTTCTTCTCTGCTTTCATTTCCATTTCTCAGAAAAAACAAAAATGTCTGCTTATCAGAAAAACCATCAGAAAAGTGGGCTTTCGATTCTTATATTTCAATGAAGAAAAAGCAGAAAACAATAAAAGTAGTTTTCTGAATTTTTTTATTAAATCAAAAACCTAGAAAACCTGGATTTCTAGAAAAGTATTTTCATTTTTTTAGTAAACTAGTTTTCCACTCTCTTCTACTTTCTAGAAAAGTCTGGAAAAACAGAAAATTTTTCTTAAAGAAAACAGGCCTTCAGAAAAATGCACCCTCAGGAGTTGGGGGTCAAGCCAATCAATACTGCAGAGGTATAGGACAAACACCATACGGCCATGAACAGTTACTGTGAAGAAAGGATCCATAACGTACAAATCATTCCAATAACTGATTCATCCTCAAATCAACCACTATGGGGCAAGACCTGCTAAAGACTTTAAGCACAAAAAATAAAATTCTATGAAAGAGACCATAATCAACCAAAAAAAAAAAAGGCTATGACATACTACAGAAAAACATATGAGCTTAATACCTCAGGGGCCATCCAATATGGTGTTCCAACAACTGAATGTGTGTTAACATCAGCCTCAGTTAATTTTGTTGCAACCCCAAAATCAGCAAGTTTCACAAGGCCCTGAAACATTAGTAATCCAATTAGTTCACAGGCTTTGCCACAATACAGAGAGTATACCAACCCACTAAGACATGAAGATAGAACATCCAGCAATGGTTAGGAAACACTATCGAAGTTCAGCATGAAAACTATAATTCAAATTGAATTGTCCACCAGCACAGTTTCCAATTTCAGAAAAAGAAATCAAACTAGAAAAGACTCCTCCCTAGCTAGCATCGCATTCATCTTTGGCAGGTGTGCATTTCAACAACTTGCACTAAATCTAGCACAAAGATAAGGCAGGCAAATTTTCAGACCTCATGTCTCCATAATATGAGTCTACACTCTACCCATAATCTAAAGCCAATTACCCAATGTAGAAAGAGTTTCTAATTTAGCATATGCTGAGTGATAATGCATAAAAGTACCACCAAAATCTCTTCTGGTAATGAGACAAACCAACACTAGCAGTCTATATTCAAAAAAGCCAAAATACAATGACTCTAAGAGCCTGATTGCTTTGATTATTTGATTTCTTTTAGTGTACCATTGAAAAAATTTGAAAGCTTCAAATGAATTTATGGTACCTCCAAAAACATACATGTAGAGCAAACTTTAGATATTATGCAGAAAGCTACTTCCAAATTTCTTGAGTTTGTTTACAAAGAAACAATTAAACCAACTCATGATGCCAAAGTGTTGACGATATGTATTTTGCAAATCAGAGTTGTACATGATAAGAAAAACTCAGGTAAAATAGCAAGAACAGTTAAATAAATTTTCTGATTGTAACAATTATAGAAACTTTATTTCCTTTTTGTTTTTGGGTTTTAAGTATTCTCTTCTAATTGTTCTTTCTTCTTTTTCAATGAGTAGCACTTTTCAAAGAAAGTAGCACTCTATAAGATCATGATCAAGAAAAAAAAAAAAAAAAGGAACACTAAAATATAATGTTCACTTTTCAATGCATTGAATAGTTGCAATCCATGAAGCAAACTTTTAGTTTTTCTTTGGTCTGATAACATTCTAACTGTTCAGCTTTTATATTGCCCTTCAACCTTTTCTTACTCACATATACTTCAAGATATGATGCCTAAAAGGCTTACACAAATTTGGCACTTTAACACCAAACCAATGAACAAAACAGAATCTAACCATCATCATAAAGCACCACTCTAGCTACCATTTCCAGAAGCTCACTACCATCAGTTCAAGAGAGAATATCTCAGAAGTTTGCTTTGTAATTTCCACAGCAATAAGAGGCAAACTAGACACTGAAACAACAACACAATGTATCTATGATGTTTTGAAAAACATTACATCTGGCAGCTTGATGATGGTAAACACCCTGTAAGGAGACCTAAATCATGCTATGGCCTTCAGACTGTCAATATATAAGTGTTTAAAAACCTCAAATTAAAAATTGAGGCATGATATCAAGTTAACAATTGTGCCCAAGTTGTACAAAAAGGAAAACTTGCCATCGACCCAGCCAAAGACGAAAGAAAAGTTTAGGATACTTGTGAGATGCTTTTGATTTTCACAACTAAAGAGACTGAATTACAGATTTAGATCTCTGTTAACACTTTCAAAAGTAATGGGATAAGTGACAGGACTGACAGATTCTTATACTTGATTGGAACAAAGTATCCTCAATTTAAGTATCAGAAAACGAAATAGTTAGCTCTTGATGACTTGTTCAAGCCATCTCTCCCCGACATTCTCCTTCTCTCTCCCTTCTCTATCCCACCTTGCCACATGGAATGGATTGAATAGAACATCAGTGAAAGGAAATAAACAGGCATATTACCTCTTTGGTGGTCAATATGTTTGCACCCTTGATATCCCGATGTATGACACCTTGTTCATGAAGATAAACCAAACCTTCCAAAACCTATCATAACTAACAATCCATGAACAAGTCTGACAAAGGAACTTAATACTCAATAGGCAATTACTTGCAAGGGCATTTAGTAGCACCTGAGCAATATAAACAGCAACCAAAGACTCAGGGAAAGGACCAAATTTGTTTGGCTTAATAATGTTTGCAAGAGATCCATTTTCCACATACCTAAGTCAACAGAAAACAGCAATTACAATACTTTTAAACATAAATTCTGAATAGCACATTCAATCGATTCTCTCACTTACTCAAGAATGATGAAAAGATGAGACTTCGTCTTCAGGGATCCTAGATATTTTACTATGTTTTTATGGTTCAAATTCTGAAAAGTATCACATCAAAAAAGCAAAAGTAACATATCAGCAACAAACATTCTTCCAAATGCAATTCATTAGGACAGAGCACAACAGATGCAAGGATGGAGCTGTCAATGTCCCTTTTTTTCTTTTTAAACATTGGGTAAGTACAAAAATGACTCGGGTTATGGCTAAAGACATCTTCTTCAAAATCCAAGAGTTTTAGGGGTAAAAAGTTACCAACCTAAACTATAAATCTGAAACAAACATTGGCAACAAAATTACAATCCAAAACAAATTTAATGAGCATTACATCCAGCATTCTTATGTTTGACTTGTTGCAAAAGCAACGGTGTTTAACAAAACAACTGAATTGTCAGCATAAAACAAACAGGGAACCAAAATAACCAAAATAAAACTTTAGTGGACCAAAATGTTTTTAGCATCAAACCCAAGGACATTTTTGTATTTATTCCTTTTGCTTTTTTTGGATGGGGAATCCTAATAAAGTGTCTTGCTCTTCAGCATCTTGAGATGAGGTGACACTTATAAGGTTCAAATATATATATTGTCATCTAATACCAAAGACTAACACCATTGTGCCAAAGAAGAACCTTTTAAACACATGGATGGAAATGCTGACAAAGTACCAATGCATCAATATCAGCAATATAATCAAGATGTCTCTTTTTCTTTGGGTAAAGAAAACCAATAGACAAACAAAGAAACAAAACTGATGATTCTAATACAGTATAATAAAAATCCTCATTAAGTTAAACCAAAAGCCATAATTTGCAGAAAATGCACCAGCTTTCATTTTGATGATCCAAACATGAATATCACTTATTCATGTTGTGAATTAAACAAACAAAAAAGGAAGACATACCTTCAATAAGTCAATCTCTTGCTAGAACAATAGAGCAACCAACCCAAGATACAAAGGAAAAGATGAACTGTTAGCCAAAGAAAGTGTACAAGGATATCACAAAAATAAAATAAAAAATGGAAAATCCAATGCTTACATTAATAAATATTTTAGCATACCTAAGCATAAAATTCACAACTTAAAAATGTGAGCTCGCAATGACTATGAAGCCCAATTATAGCAATATGTTTAGCAAGGCAACAGTAGGTCTAGCAATTGCTTCTTATCCCTAAGCCAAAGAAGTGAAAAGATTAAAAGAAACCAAAATAGGACATCTAAGCTCAATTGGCCTGCCCAACTTGATGTAAATGTATAGATTGATAAAAGCAAAACCAAGATTTATGGAAAAAAAAAAAAAGAAAAAAGGCCATGAACATTTTAAACAAAAAGATGATTACATCTGTTGCATTCCCTGCCAAGAAGCCAAGAGATTGTGTGGGGTAACAGGTCAATCTCTAAATATAACAGCTAATGTTTCAATGCTCAAAATTAATATTTTGCCAGTCTAAGAAGCCCACAAAAATGAAGGACTCATAGAAAGACAGCGCAAAAGTATTTTACTGATCATGGCATCTGCCTATGTTCATAGTCAATATTGGTAAAATTAAAACATTAATTCTTACTGATAGCACCAAATAAAATGAACTAGTTTCACTGGTGTGTAAATAATTCTCTTGTAAGCTTGCAGTATCTTTTTTTGTCTCAGGATCAACACAAAAGCAGAAGTATTTGTTTTAGGTTAATTGAACATAAGGTAACAGCTTTACAGAATCTTTCAGCCACCATATGCAAAATCCTAATCTGTATACTGAAGGCAAGCCTACAATCTAGTTTGTTAAGTTGATCTGCCAAGATTGTACCCAGCCAGCCAGCCCACAATATTATTTCAACTAAACTAACTAAGAATGTAGACCTGGAAAATTTCCCGTTTTTTCTATAAGATATAACTTTGGCGGTTTATGCCCATTTCATTAAAGGAAAAACAAGAAAAAAATCTCAAATTCAACAAAACTAAACTTATTCTTTTCTCAACATCCACAAAGTGCTGGAAGAGGAGTAGCCATTAAAAGATGATGTAAAAAGCTTACATACTATCATCAAATTCAATTAGCGAGCAGAAAAAATAAGAGCAGAGACATAGAAGCAAACCATGATAATGTTAAGGTCCTCTTGAGCAATGTTCTCCAATGAAACTTGTTTAATCGCAACAAAATCACCATTCTCCAAATCCAAGCCTTTGTAAACTCGACCATATGCTCCTTTGCCAATCTCATCCCCAAGCACCTACATAAAATTATCTCAAACAAACCCAATATCACAACTTTCAGAATTCAATAATTCAAGTCATATGGAAAACAGGGTAATATGCAACAGATAATAAAGGACCATGATTCCTATCATTTTTTTTGTTCTGCAAAAACAAAAGTGAGAGAATAAAAGAGTGGGGAAGGAACCAGAAAATAACAAATTTTGCACAATCAGCCATGCTCAAAAATTAATTTGTTGGTTTCCCAGTGCATAGAAAGCACAAGGCTATCATATTTAAAAATGATAGGAATAACAGGGTTCATCAATCATCAGCACTTGGTTCACAGCACCAAGAAAATTTTAACCTCTTCGGCCAGAGTGCAATGAATTCTTGAATATAACCTAATCATGCTACTTGTTCTAATTGAGATGCACTACCGTTCAGCAATAAATTGCATTGATAAAAACAGCAACATAAAAGGATATATATATATATATATATATATATATATATACAAGAACAAGAACAGAATACACACAGACATTAATTCTCCAAAAGAGCAATCAAAGCTACAAAGCAAACTAAATTTCCACTGCTGAGAACGTTTATTGAGAAAATGTACAACAAAAATAGGGCAACAGAAGAACAAAAATAGCCATTGAAATGAAGTTGTCTACACACAAAACAGACCAAGTCAGTGTCAGAAGTAGCAAAAAGAAAAAAAAAATAAACAAAGAAAAGGGCACAAAAGGATAATTTAAGTTCAAAAGGCTGATAAAACAAAACCATAACCAGCGTTGGCCTAAAGCCACGACAGAGTAGTATTCCATTGTTTAAATTTCCTACCGAAAACCGAAAGGGAACTTCGATCCAATTAGCCCCAAAAACGAAACGAAAATCCCAACCCTCCGTAGACAATTCTGTGCATAGAAATTTGAAACAAACGAGAAAAAGAAAAAGTTTCCCTTCGCCATATCCGATTTTCCTCAGCAACAATAACAGCAGAGAAAACATCGGAGAATAAAATCGCGAGCAAACATGGAAGATGAGAACTAGAATCTAACGGAAATTTGGCCAAGGGAGGCTCACGTATTTGTTGTCGAGAGTCTTGGATTTGTGGAAGTGCGACGACGTCGTCTGACGAGACATCTCTTCCCGCTGTAATGCGACTAAGAAACCCTAGAGACCGGACATCTTCAGGGAAAGAAGGACTCGAGGTGCCGGATTCGGCAACGAAAACCGAAGCACCGACGAGGATAACGGCGAGTATGTAAATTCCCCCTTTCTTATACGTCGACCTAAAAGAATGACGTGTCCTTACGGTGAGGCTAATAATTAAAAATTTAAATTTTTATCTTTAAATTTAAAAATTAAAAATTAAAAAATATATATATATTAAAATATAAAAAAATACTTATTAAGTAATTAACAATCCAATAAATATTTTAATAAATAAAAAAATAATTATACTTTACCCAATTAATCATTAACTTATTACTATTTTTCACTTTATCATTAAATCTTAATTTATTATAATTTAATTGCTAAATATGAATTATTTAAACTTAATGACTATTTCAAATCATTTTTAAAATTACTTATTATGTAAATCAAATTAAATACAAATTATAAAACTCTTCCATAGAAAACAAATGTCTATACAACAAAGTTTATCACATTTACTTTTATACAATTAACATCTTAGTTTACTAAAATTATTATTATTATTCTAAAATATAAAAAGTAATGGTAATAACAATATTTATAAAAAATGATATATATATATATATAATTTTCCTTTTTTTGAAGTTTTTTTATCAAGTTCAAATTTTGTAACTCATCATAATTCATTTTTAATATTTTATAAATATTTTAAAATTTTTTATTTGGATTTAAAAAATTTACATTTGGCATATTTAATTATGTGTTAATTACAAAACACATACCAAATTAACAAGAATTACATAAAAGCAAATTCCATTATTAATGTGATATCAAAATACACACTTTAATAAGTGATCATTATTAAAAGTTTGATTTAATTACAAAAATATATAATTATAATATTTTAAAAGTAAGAAAACATTCTTATATTCAAAAGCTAAGATACAAGGATTTTATTTTATTTTTTGGGTAAAAGTAATATAAAGTCTACATATGCATATCAATATTATAAAATTAGTCTATAAGCACAAATCATTAAAAAGCATTCAATTTTACAAGACCTTCTGGATTACATAATATAAAAGATTAAAAAGAAAACTTAAAAGAAGTTTTCCCATCAATTTATAATGTATTATTCAAAATTGAGATACCTTTTTTCTATAAAATTCTAAGATTGTTACATATAATACATTATAGCAATCTATAAAAAAAGCATTTGCATAGGAGACAGAGTTAAACAATGTTGTTTGTTTGGATGTAATTCCATAAGAAATTGATTTATAGACTTTTTTTTTCTTGAAAATTTGATTTCTATTATGTTGTATTGTCTTGTTTTGTGTTAAGGCCAAAACTAGAAAGAGAACTTAAATGTTATATGCTTGTCAATTAGTGTATGTATAGAGATTTAGTATTAGTCTATCAATTCAATGTCTTTAGGAGAATTAACTATCTAATTTTCTTGTTGTTGTCACCTCATTTTACTTTAAGGTTTTAGGATTTACTTACTTTATAGAAAGATAAGAGAGAAAAAAAAGAAGAAGAGTAAGAAATATGGCTAAGATTATGTCTTATGACTCCCTTATTATTTTCCTTGTATATAATGACAATAAAGTCTTTTAATGTCTTTCCTACATTTTAACTTCTTATTATTAATCTAACTACTTTTTATAACTTTTAATAACTTAGTATATGTTTTATAATTAAGGTATAATCTTTTATGTCAAGCATAATTTTTTCTAAATAATTTTTTGAATCATCATAGTTACGTTTAAAATTTTTAGAATTCATAATTTATAATTTTTTTAATAATTAGATGTTTAAAAGAAAAGATACAGGAAAGAAAGAAAATTTTTTGATAAATATTTTCTCTTAGTTTTAAGTATATTTTCTAAAAATTAAAATTTTAATACATTTTTAATTAACTTCATCATTGATTTACTATGTAATCTGACATGATTTAAAAAATTTCAATATATTAAATTTTAAGTGAATAAAAATAAATATTAAATTTTAATATTATCTTTATCACTAGTTTATTATTTAATATGTTATGAACTAAAAATTTTTAATGTATTAAATTTTAATTGAACAAAAATAAATAGCATAAAAATACATTTTTAGGCTAAAAGTTTTTGACTTTTTCCTCTAATTTGCTTCATAAAATGGTTAGATTAAGACAAAATAAATGTTATGTAAATTAATTATAACAAATTAAATTTATGGTTAATATAAAAAAATAACCTTATTATGATTTAATAAATATATTGCAACTTTAAAATTCTTACAATTTAGACATCTTATGATTTTTTGATAACAAATATATCACAAATTCACAACAAATGGATAGAAACTATAATGGCAACAACATGACACATTGATGAAGGTATTATAATGAAATGTGTTAAAAATAAAAGTTTAATTAAGGTCCACATCAAATGAAGAATTGACTAGGCTTAGTGAATCTTTTAAGTCCAAACTATTTATAAATCATTTAAAATTGTTAATTATTTTTAAAAATTAAAAGTAAAGGCTTGAAGAATTATGGACAGTCCATCAACAAATAGCAAAGTACTCCTCATGATAGTTTATCACCATAAATTCCTATATGCTACCATTCCTATCCTTCACAACCACAAATGTAATAGATGAAGATGCCAACAATAATGAAAATTGCCTTTATGGAAGTGTTTTTCATTTAGTTACATGTGTTTTTTTACTTTATTTTTAGTCATTATTGTTTAGCTCTTTCCCTTATAATTACTTGTTAATAAAAAAAAATTCAAAATTTAATTTATATTTCCATAAATAATTAAAGTGAGATAAAGAAAAGAGATAAAAGAAAGTGATACATGGCTAAAGGGTAAGGGCAGAGCATTACTGTAGCAAAAAAGAGGCTTTAATGAAGGTAAGCTTTGAATAATGGTGGCTTATGATAGTTAACCTATGCTTCTCATAATAATGACTTATGATAATTAACATGAGAAAAAGAAAATTTTCTTAAGATCTAAGAAAAAAAGTTTAAAACCAATTGGTATATCAAAAAAGAAAATGATATAAAACAAAGCATAATCTCTAAGTCTTTATTTTTAATTTTAAAAATAATTAATAATTTTAATTAATTTATAAATAAGGTAAGTTTAAGAGATCCACAAAGCTCAATTAGCCTTTTATCTGACATAAACATTAATTGAACTTTTATCTTTAGTATATGCTATCATATAACCCACATTAATGTATCACGTTATTGCTATTAATAGTCTTCATCCATTTATTGTGAATTTGTGGTAGATTTGTTTTTAAAAAAAATCTTATAATGCTTAAATTGTTAAATTTTTAATGTTTTGATATATTTATTAAGTTGTGATAAGATGGTATTTTTTTTATATTAACCTATAAATTTAAGTATTAAAAATAAAGGTGACAAAAATTGTCTCTACTTAAATAACTTGATTTAATTTTTCAAAAACATATTGAATTTGATTTGCTGATAACTTATTTGACATTAAGCCAAAATAACTCAAAATTTAAAAATTTATATTCAAAATGACCTAAAACTTAAATAATTCAAATCCAAAATGACTAAAACTCTATTAACTTAAATCTAAAATGATATAAACTTAAGTTGACTGAAAACCCATGACAACCCGAACTAACATAAACTAAACTTGATTTAAATTTATATTTTTTATTTGATTTAATTTTATTTATAAATAATAATTATTTTCTTTATGTTTAAATTAACACATATGCTAGTTTAAATATAGCAATTATATATTATTTAATTTAATATTTTTAATAATAAATTCAAGATAACTTTTAAAATTTACATTATTATTATTAATTAAAATCATTATAACTAAAATAAAATTATAAAACTATTTTTAAGATACACATATATTTAATTCTAACATTTTAAAAACACAATATTTCTTTTCATCTTTTAAATTCAAATTTTCTTACCCTTTTCCTAGTATATTATGACACATTACTCCCTAACTTTACAAATGCAATAGTTTTGTTTATTTTTTCGTTTAGGTTTTTTGTCTCTTTTATATACTATCACATATTATTTTTCTTTGAAAAGCTCGTTATCACTATTTAATTATTTTATTTATATAAAAATAGTAATACATCATTATGAAAAATTATTTGTTATATTAATCTAGTAATAAAGAGAAAAAACTTATAAATAGAGGTAACAAACATTAACCTAACATGAATATCTTAACTTAACCACCAAAATTTGACCTAATCCAAATTATATTAATTCAAAAGTCAATAATTCATAATTTAATTTGACCTAAAATTGAAATAATTTAAAATTTGAATAACATATATACACAATAACCTAAAATTTGAATAATTATTAACTTAAAACATAGGAAACTTAATAAACTTGAAGTCTAAATGACCTAAAATCCAATATAGCTAAAATCCAAATGACCTAATATTTAAATAACTTAAGTATTGAATGACTCAAAATCCAAAATAACCTAACTTAAAAATGACTTGAATAGTTCATTTTACATCTTTAGTTAAAAATGAAAACAAATGATACATTCAAGGATTAATTATGTAATTTATTGTTCATTATAATAATATCCATTATTATAAGAAAAAAATATTAAACTTATCTAATAACAAAAAGGTAAATAGTCTAAGGAAAAAGTTCAAAATAAATTCCACAACTTCTTTTTATTAAGATTTAATATTATTCTGCTTTAAATTGCTTACTTTTATAGAAGGTTAATTTTAACGAGTTAATTAAATTACAAATTATTTATTTGGATAAAAAAATAAAGTGGCAAAATAAAAATAAAAATAACTTAACAATCAAAATTAAATAATTATAAATTAATGTTCAATATATAATTACAATCCAAAATATAATATATTTTCACCATAACAAAAAAAAAAGAATCAATAACTCTTTTGATCCTTAAATTTAACTCAAAAATAAAAAATTATTTTTAAATATTGGTCACATCATCAAATTAAAAAAAAAGGTTCTTTCCTTCTCAAAGACCTCAAGTTACACATCCAAGTATAACAATATTAATCTTATTCTCTCTTTAAGACTAGTAGCCTAGTTTAGTGTCAATCTTATAAATAAAAAACTTACAAAATATTAAATATATCCAATAAAATTAATTATTCAAAAAAACTAAAATAAGTCAATCTAAATCATTCAATAAAAAGAAATCAAAGATTAACAATTAAAATTAGACCAACTTCTTTAAAAAAGACCCAACATTAACGATAAGATAGCTTTTTTTTTTCCTTTGAAAGGAAGCCTTTTTTCTTATAATCAACTTTGGGTAGTAAAAAACAAAAAAAAAAAAGCCTTTATTTCTTTTAAAAACATTTTTTTGACAATAAAAAACATGGATAAGAGTCATCAACAGGAGTAATAAAATATAAAAAAACATTTAAGATAAAGAATAAATAAGATAGCATTTCTAGACATTATAAATAAGTATAGTATCTTTACACATGAAAATATGTATTGATAATTGTTGAATTATTTTGATTTTTTGGGTTCTAATTATTAGGAAATAGTTGTAAATAATTAGTTAGGAAATGATTTATTAGTATCCCTTGATTTGTGGGATTATAACAATATTTTACAGATCTATCTTTCCTATTTAGTATACATAAAAGTCCTATAAATAGCTCTGTAATCCTGATACAAGGACAAGAAGAAAAGATCACAATTCTTTTCTCTAAATTCTACATGGTATCAGAGCTATAAGCTCATTTTTTCTGGGATAGTGTTGTAGTGCATCCTTCATTGATGCGATAATCTTCCAATTACAGCCTTTATTGCTGGGTTTGTCTTAGTCCATAATTATTTGATCGCAACTGTCATTATTGTGATCTTTTTAGTTATATTTTTCTCTCTTTGCTTCTAAACTTGTCCCAATTTTTTGTCGTTCCTTTCCAAGTATGTTTTTTGTACCTAGAATTATCCATGTCTATGACAAAACTAAATGGAGATACTTCAAGTCAATATGAGAACCCTAACACTAACCATATGACCGGAGATCTACAAAATGTGAGAGCAATTTATAGGTTGAATGAAAAGAATTATCTCAAATGGTCTCAATTCGTCAAGACTTATTTGAAGGGTAAAGGAAGACTCAGTCATCTTCTCAGAACAAGTCCAACAACAAAAGATCCTACGTTCAACGCATGGGATAAGGCAGATTCTATGATCATGTCATGACTTTGGGATTTAATGGATCCAGCCATAAGTGATATATGTATGCTTCTCAAAATTGCAAAGGAGATTTAGGATTTTATTCGCAGGACTTATTCAAAGGCTCGAGATGTAGCATAAGTATATGAAATCAAGATAAAGACAAGTGCAACAAAACAAGGGAGCAAAACGGTGATAGAATATGCCAATTCCCTTCAAAATCTATGGCAAGAACTCGATCATTATCGAGTATTTGAGATGAAGTGTGCGAATGATGCTGCAACTTTAAAAACCTTCATTGAAAAGGATCGAGTATATGATTTCTTAGCAGGTCTTAATTCTGAATTTGACCAAGTCAGGATTCAAATACTTGGAAAGGAGGAAATTCCTTCTCTAGAAGAGACAATCTCTTTAATCCGGGCAGAAAAAAAGCCGAAGGGGAATAATGCTAGAGCCTCAAGCTGTGAAAGGCTTAGCATTAGTAACTCGCAACGTGTCAACACAAGAAAGAGGAAAGGTGGATGCTTCGAAGCCTACATGGAGGGATAATCGAGACAATTTATGGTGTACCTACTGTAAGAAGCCAAGACATACAAAGGAAAGTTGCTGGAAGCTGAATGGAAACTAGCAACCTCAACCCGAAAATGGGGAAACAAAGAAGGACAGCCAAGGCCCCAAGCTAATCTAATTGAACACACCAACCAACAAATTAGTCACAATGAAAGAAAGGTGAAAGAACCCTTCAGTAGAGAGGAAATATAAAGAATTAAAGGGCTTTTAGGGTCTTTGGATAAAACCTCTAATGTATGTTCCTTAGCAATATCAGGTAAGTCTCATTCTCTTTTAGTCTAAATGCCTAAGAAAAATTTTTAAGTAAAGCTTAGATAATAGACTCAGGTGCCATTGATCACATGACTCATACTACACATTTTTTATCACCTATACCTTATGTCCAAGCAATGGGAAAATAGTGGTGGCAAATGGTTCTATGGCTATGGTTATAGGAGTTGGTGATATCTTTATTACACCTATTCTCACTCTAAAAGATGTTCTCCATGTGTCGAAACTATCAGCCAACCTAATTTCCATAAAAAGGCTCACCAATAACCTGAAATGTTATGCAATGTTTTACCCTACCTGCTGTGTTTTTGAGGAATAGGATTTAGAGAGGAAGATTGGACTTGCTAAGGAAAGGAATAGGTTGTATTACCTTAAGATGCCAAGGATTTCAAAGAAAGTCATGAACAAATCACCCTTATCATTTCTTAGTGCTTCAAATAAGGATGTCATTTGGCTTTATCATTTTCATTTTGGTCATCCATCTTTTCGTGTCTTAAATATCATGTTTTCTTCTTTATTTAAAGGATTAGATATGAGTCAATTCCAATGTGATACTTGTGAATTTGCTAAGCACACTTGTGTATCTTTTCCTATAAATAATAATAAAAAAAAGCTCTCATCCTTTTGATTTGATTCACAGTGACGTTTAGGGAACCTCCACAATTCCAAATATCTCAAGGGCTCGATGGTTCATTTCTCTAATCGATGATTGCACTAGGGTCACATGGATAATTTTACTCAAACACAAATCTGATGTAAATAGTATTGTTCCTAATTTTAATTCTAGGATTCAAAATCAATTTGGTGTTAAAATTAAGAGTTTTAGATCAGATAATGTTAGATACTACTTTAATAAGATCTTGTCAACCTACTTTTAAAAGGAAGGGATCATCCATGAGTCATCTTGTGTAAACACCCCACAGCAAAATGGGGTGGCTGAAAGAAAAAATGTTCATTTGCTCAACACTACTTGAGCATTATTGTTTCATGGAAATATCCCTAAGTCTTATTAGGGGTAAGCCATCCTTACATCTATATATATGATCAATAGATTACCATCAAGAGTATTAGACTTAAAAACTCCTATGGCAGTTCTTTCTAGCTTTTATCCCCATTTTAGGACAATAAATAATCTTATACCTAGAATCTTCGGTTGCACCTCATTTGTACATGTTCATAATCAGCAAAGGGGAAAACTAGATCCTAAAGCAATCAAGTATGTCTTTCTTGGTTACTTTTCTACACAAAAGGGATATAAATGTTATCATCCTCCTTCTCGAAAGACCTATATATCAGTCGATGTTACATTTGTAGAAAATAAACCTTACTTTCCACAGTCTTAGCTTCAAGGGGAGAAGTCATTAGTTAATGACCTTAATCTTGACTTACCTCCTAATAATCTTCCAATCCAAGCTCTCACTTGTGATCAACCAATCCCTGATCATCAATTTCTAACCAATTAGCTTCTAACTCTGATTAACTGGCACCTCATGAATTAGTTTATGCCACTTCAATCCTAGACTCACCCTCTACAATTGAGCCTATTCCAGAACAAGAGTCCACTTCCATATCTCCCCATATTTGTGACTTTATGAGATTCAGGTAGACTCAAGAAAGACAGCAATTCCAGACTAAACGCAAGTTCAAAATTTCCATCTAGGTTTTGTAAATGAATTTCCAGTAAGTTCAGACTTTCTTTTGCATAAACAATTAATTAATATGCCAGAAAATGACTTACATCTTCCCATTGCTGTTAGAAAAGGTACTAGAGAGTGCACAAAGTGACCCCTATATCACTATCTCACTATGTGTCACTTGACCACCTATCACCATCGCATAAAAATTTCATTGTGAGTCTTAACACCTTTTCTATTCCAAGTACTTTATCTGAGGTATTGTCTAAATAAGAATGGAGGAATGCAATGAGAGAAGAAATGGATGCACAAGAAAAAAACTAGAATTGTGAGATTGTCGAAAAACCTAAGGGAAAGAATCTTATGGGCAGCAAATGGGTTTTTACCTTGAAATATAAAGTTGATGGTTCTCTTAAAAGATATAAAGCACAATTGGTGGCAAAAGGTTATACTCAGACTTATGGAGTAAATTATCAAGAGACATTTGCTCTGGTGGCCAAGTTAAACATTGTGAGGATTTTACTCTCTCTGGTGGCTTGTTTTAATTGGCAACTTCAACAGTATGATGTGAAGAATGCATTTTTACATGAAGACCTAGAAGAAGAGATTTACATAAGTATTCCACTAGGATTTGAAGGAGAAGAGATAACAAATAAAGCATGTAGATTATGGAAAGCACTATATGGGCTTAAGCAATCACTTATAGCCTGGTTTGGGAGATTTTCTAGAGTTATGAAAGCTTTAGGCTATAAACAAAGCCAAGGTGATCATACCTTTTTCATTAAGCATTCGACAAAAGGGAGGGTGACTGCACTTCTAGTGTACATTGATGATATTATTGTCATAGGTGACGATGATGAGGAGAAACAATAGCTAAAGTAGTGTTTGATTAAAGAGTTTGAAATAAAAGAGCTAGGAAGACACAAATACGTTCTTAGCATTGAAGTTTCTTACTCTAGATAAGGAATTTTTGTCTTACAATAGAAGTATGTGACTGATCTCTTGAAGGAAACTAGAAAACTTAGATGTAAACCAGTAGCCACACCTATTGAGCCTAATAAAAAGCTTGGCGATGCAAAGGAAGAACTTGCTGTAGATCAAGAAATATATCAAAAATTGGTCGCGAAACTCATCTATTTGGCTTATATTAGGCCTGATATTGCCTATTCAGTAAGTGTGATTAGTCAATTTATGCATGACCCAAAAGAATCACACTTACAAGCTGTCAATTGAGTGCTACATTATTTAAAAGGAAGTCCCAGAAAATGAGTCTTATTCAGGAGAAATCAAAAACTGGTGCTGCGAGCTTATACCAATGCTGACTATGCAGGATCCATGGTGGATAAAAGGTCAACATTCGGTTATTGCACTTTTCTTGGCAGAAATTTAGTGACTTGGTGGAGTAAAAAATAGAATATAGTTGCAAAATCAAGTGCTGAATCAGAATTTTGAGCAATGGCCCAAGGAATATGTGAGCTATTGTGGCTTAAAATCATCCTAGAATACTTGAAAATCAAGTGGGAGGTTCCTATGAAGCTATATTGTGACTAAATCAGCAATTAATATTGCTCATAATCCCGTACAACATGATAGGGCAAAGCATATTGAAATTGATAGGCATTTCATCAAAGAAAAGGTAGAAGAGGGATTGATCTGCATATCCTACATACCTTCCAGAGATCAATTAGCTGATGTGCTAACCAAAGGACTTAATGGCGGGATCTTTCACAACATAATCTCCAAGCTGGGAATGGAAGACATCTATTCCCTAGCTTGAGGGGGGAGTGTTGAATTATCCTAATTTTTTGGGTCCTAATTATTAGGAAATAGCTGTAAATAATTAGTTAGGAAATGATTTATTAGTATTCTTTGATTTGTGAGATTATAGCAATATTTTATAGATCTGTCTTTCCTAGTTAGTATTCGTAAAAGTCCTATAAATGGCTCTGTAATCCTGGTACAAGGACAAGAAGAAAAGATCACAATTCTTTTCTCTAAATTCCAAAATCTTTTCTCTAAATTCTATAATAACAACCAAAATGGAGAAATTTATCCTTTTTGCCAATAACTAGACTATGAGACCTTTTTATTTTTCATTCCATTTAATTTACATTTTAAGAAAATAATTAGGCATAAACAACCCAAAATAAATCTAAAATTATTTTCAAATGATTAAAATTTAATAATAATGAGTCAAATCTAATCAATACATCAACTATTAAAAGTGTTAAACAAGTATAATCACTATTAACTTAAATTAACAAAAATCATAGCACATATGATTGCTAGAAATCAACTAAGTAAAATAAAAAAAAAATGAGAAGAAGAAAAGAAACTTATTTTAAGTGATAATAGTGCTTCTCTTCTTTAAGACCTCTTTACATAAGTAAAGGTATTAATTAATTAATTAATTACTTTTTTCTTTTTCACATATTTGAACATACCAAAAAATTTTAAAAAAACAAGTAAATATCTATAAAAAGTAAGTCAATAGTGAAAAAAAAAGAGAAGGAAATACATATTTTACTTTGAAATGGTCATCGAGCATGGCTATTAATTATTGAAAAGTCATTAATAACAGTTATTAGTCAATAAAATTATTTCTAACACCTTTTACAAAATCCTCATGAGTTGATCTATATATCCTCAAAGGTTATATGCCGAAAGGAAGTCAAAAAACACACTAACCAACCAAAAGCCAAGCTTTGACCACCGCATTGCTATTGCATACAATGCAAATTATTTGCATTTTAACTTAAGATTAATGCCAACCAAAGCACTATTCTCCACCTTGTCTAATAGTGCTTACAGGTGCCAAATAAAGTATTAGATTACACCAATCAATAACCCAAAGCCATAGGCTTTTGTCCACTTCAACCTTTATATTTTTTCACTTCTAACTACCATTGTCATGTAACATTAATACATGTAGAATAAATGGTTAGTAATTTATACATTGGTACCCTCCATGAGTTAATAAAAGACTAATAATGATTTAATGCCAACAATAGCTTCCACCTCCCTTTACTAACATTTAGTCCAAAAACAAGAAAAAAAAATTATATATATATATATATATATATATATCTTGATGCTATATCTTAACTTCCTATATTAGAAATCTCACTTAAAACTTAAAATTAAGTTATTATTAAGTTTAAAAAAGTGAAAAAAAGACCATGAAAAGGGTGGTTTTAGAGAAAGTAAAGAGTTAGAAATTTTATTTTTGACACATAAATTAGAAGAAAGGGGGTTTTATAAGGAGAGGGGAAAAAAAAAGGATAGGTAGTATGAATAAGAAAAAATAGAGAAAAAGGAAAAAAAATGAAATAGAAAAAAAGAAAGAGAAAAAGCTAACAAAAAAAGAAAAAAAAAACAACCTAAAAAAAAGAAAAAAAGGGAAAAAATAACAAAAAAAAAACTCAAGATATCCCTATCTTAATTATTACATTATATAGCATTTTATTCAATTTTTAACTTTTACTATAATACTTTACAATTCTTACCTTAACTTTACAATCCTTATATCAATATATAACTTGCATTTTCCTTTGCATATTCCTTATGACATCCATTTATATATACTTTGTTTGTCACTTTAATCAAAGGTACAATACACTAAACCATAAAGAGTTCATAATCAGTGAGATCTATAATCCTAACATAGCCCTATACAAAAAGAATGAAGGACAAAGTTAAGGAATTAGATGATTATATAAATAAGGTTGGCACCTTAATCAAGGAATTAAAGTAACAAATATAATAAATAACTCAAGCATTTGTTAAAGGAAAGGTGGTTATACGAGAAGAATAAAGGACAAAATTGAGGAATTAAATGGTTATATAAATGAGTTTCATGCCTTAGTTAAGAAATTAAAGGAGCAAATGTAACAAATAACTCAAGCATTGATTTAAAGGAAAGGTGGTCATAAGAGACATCATACCTTAGAAAGGTTCTCTTGCCTTAGTTGGTAGACCATTTCAAGCAACTTTAGTGTTAGGAACTTCTCCAATATCTTTCATTTATTCTTAGTTAATAATATAACTCTTCTTTAGACAAGCAATAGTTATGCAACATTACCTTTAGTGAACTTAAGCTAAAATATGAAAATGAAGTAAAAAATTAATCTTTCACAAGTGAAGGTCAAAGCCATCAAAGTTTGGTTCAAGATATAGTCCTCTTAATAAAGTTTAAAGTTCCTAAATTCAAAAATATGATAGCTTATAATGATAATGCATGCTTATAATGAAAAATTTTTGATGCATTACTTCCAAAACACCTTAACCAATATGACCTTACATTGGTACACAAATAAGATAAAAAACATATCATAACTATAAAGAACTAATTATTATCTTTAAAGCTAAATTTAAGTACATTTTTAAACTAGAACCTACCTAAGTAAATCTATAAACCATAGAAAAGAAACTTAATGAGGCTTTTTAGCAATATATATAATAATGGCATAATGTGGTCATCCAAGTTCAACCTTTACTATCAAAAAAATATTGATATCAACTTTCCTCAATACATTGAAAGCCTCTTACTATGATAAGATGGCAATGAATGTATAAAAAAGTTTTGCAAATGTTGTAATTACTTAAGTAGTAATTGATAAAGGCATCTAAAAAGGGCAAAATTATAAATACTACTATTCATAACCTCCTTAGTTAAATATTTATATACCAACTTCTTTTAAAAATCAAGTTGACCTCAAAAAGCAAGAAAGGAGAAAATTTGATTCTATACTAACATCTTCTTCTGTGTTACTTTCATGGCTTGTCCAAAATGAATTAGTTACCACCTTATGTGTATCTACCTTTATGACATTAAAGAAACATAACATCACTAAAAATATTTTGCTTAACCACTTCAACTTAACCTCTTCCTCCTACATTTCATATCCTCTTTAAAAGGGAAAAATAATCTAGTAAGATTATTTCTATCAAATAAACTCCCATAATTTAGTATATGAACCAAAATTGGCACATGCAATAACATATGATATCATTGGAGTCAAAAGCATCACTAAAGTAAAAGATAATACACTCCAGAATACACAAAGAAACTTAAATAAAGGAAAGAAACAGTCATTGCGATCTTATAAAATGTTAAAGAAATCTTATAGTAAAATGTGATAAGAGTATAATCATCTGCTAAGCATAATTTTGAGTCCAAGGAAATTGCCACTAATAAAAATGATAAATTATTTTTCAAATTCATCAAATAAGTGAATATAATATGGTTAAGTAGTTTAGTTAAACTTTAACCAAAATCTCAATTCTTTTTTTACAAATATACTCAAAGCCCAGTTTAAAGTCCTTATTTCATATTCTTAATCAAGCATATGTTCTATTTGAAAATTTTTTAGCCACTTTTAATCATATTGTTAACAATATCATAACAAGCAACTACATCTAATTCTTAGATGATGAGAATTTAGTTGAAGGGTATAACCATACCAAGACATTAAATATATTAGTCATATGTTGCAATTGTAATATATCTTATGTCCTTATTCACAACTAGTCATCATCAAATGTCATACTTAGAAACATTTTGGAGGAACTACATGTTGATGTCACTTTCATAATACCAAGTCATATAATTATTCGAGCATTAATGGCATAAGCATAAAGTTATAGAAACCACAAACTTTTAATAAATGTAGGACCATGTACTTTCAATGCTCCTTTCTAGGTCATGGACATCAAGATTACTTATTGTTACCTACTAGTTCACCCATAGATTTAGGAACATATCTTAGTATTCAGCCTAAAATAAATCATCCCTTTACATGTTAACAATCATTTGCACTTATAGCCCTTGCCTAATCATTTAAATTGTCATTTTAGTATTTGTCTTTATATACATAAACCATTCTAACAATACTTGTTCATATCTTATAGTGTCTCTTTTATTATCCAAAATTCCATAAGATAAGATTAATAGTTAAATCAATGCTTGTCTTAAGACAAAGTTTAGAAGTGACATTAAGGTGCTAACCTGAAATGCCTTACAAATGAAGAGATCCTTTTAGATCTCTAATGCTTGATTAGATTGATAAAAAAAGGTAGTTTGTGGCTAAAAAAACACTACTCAAGTTGATTAACTTAAGCATTGTAAAAAATTTATAAAAAGATGAAGTTTGCATAAAACCTTCCCACAAGAGGTGATAGAACATGATTCAATTACTTATGGAATACTTAAATGCGTTTACTTGGTCCTAATATGATATGTTGAGACATAACATTAATATAATGATACATAAACTACCTTTAAGGCCATAATACAAGTTCATATGTTAGAAGCTCATGAGGATGAAACTTGATATCCTATTAAAAATCAAATATGTCAAAAAGTAATTGAATGCAAGTCTTCTTTAATAGTAAACTATCCTAAATGGATAGACTATACCAAAAGTATGGCAAGGTTTGTATGTCCTTATATGGATAGACTATAGGAATCTAAATAAAGCAAGCTTCAAAGATGACTTCCTTATGTCACATATCAATATCTTAGTAAACAACACAATGGGCCATTCAATTTTTTTTTTCATGAACAAGTTCTTAGGCTATAATTAAATCAAGATGGCACTCAAAGACATGGAAAAAAACAACATTCATCACAATGACAAGCATGTTTTGCTTTAAGGTCATGCCATTTGGCCTTCATCTATTAATAGGCCATGGTTATTTTGTTTCATTATATGATACATTAAAAAAGAAAAAAGGTTTATGGTAATGATATAATTGCCAAATCTTGAGTAAATGAAGATCACCTAACAATCCTTAAAAAACTATTCAACTAACTAAGGAAGTGTTAACTTAAGTTTAATTTAGCCAAACATATTTTTAAGGTTGCCCTCAGGCAAATTGCTAGGTTTTATAATGAGTTAAAAAGGCATTAAAATTGATCTTGACAAAATTAGACTCATACATAAAATGCCTACACCTTCTATGCCTAAAAAGGTTCAAGGATTCTTATAAAGGATCAATTATATCACCAAATTTATATCATATTTGACTACAACATATAAACCTATATTTGAAATACTTTGAAAAGTCAATCTAAGGTAATGAGATAATTAATGCTAGAAAGCCTTTAACAACGTTAATAAGTACCTTTCCAAATCTCAAGTTTTGGTGCCACTAATTTTGTACAAATTACTCATATTATATCTTATTACATGGGAATGATGTATGGGTTGTGTCCTAGGATAACATGATGAAATAGGAAAAAAGGAAAAGGTCATTTACTATCTCAACAAAAAGTTCACCAATTATAAGACTCAATATTCATACTTAGTGAAAATTTGTGAAAATTTGTTGGTCTTTAACATAGATGACACATTGACTTTGGTAACTTTAATAGCAACATATAAGATGGATTTTTGGACTAATGCTTAAGTAATTTGTGTAAATATCCACCAAACTTTAACTTACTAATTGCATATAGAAAAATAAGTAGATGGTAAGACATGGTATTATGATATAAAACATTGTTTTAAACTCCAAGAATATCTTAAAGGCATAAATTAAAATGATAAAAGAACTTTAAGGAGATTGACAATAAATTTCTTTCTCAATAGAGACATAGTATTATGATATAAAACATTTTTTTAAACTCCAAGAATATCTTAAAGGCATAAACTAAAACAATAAGAGAACTTTAAGGAGATTGACAATAAATTTCTTTCTCAATAGAGACATGCTCTACAAACATAGATATAACTTAATCTTACTATGATACATAAATATAGTTAAGGCAAAAATAATCATGAAAGAAGTACATAAGGAATTACATGAATTATATGCCAATGGACTTGTTATGGCTAAGATGATCTTGAAAGCATAATACTACTAATTGACTATGGAGTTAGATTACTTTTAGCACAACCATAAATGTCATTAATGTTAAATACATATAGATAAGTTATATGCAACACTTACTTTGTTGCATACCTTCATATCTTGACGGTCTTTTTACATATGAGGAATGGATATGATTAGTCCCATAATGTGTATCAATTTATCCTAGTGGTAATTAACTACTTTAGAAAATGGATCAAAACAACATCTTATATAAGCATTACCCACAAAGTAGTCATTAAGTTCATTAAAAAAGACATTATATATGGTATAGTGAGTCAAAATGACCAATCATAAATAACACCACCAACCTAAAAAACAAAATCATAACCAACCTCTGTGGCCAATTCAAAATCAAACACTAAAACTCTATTCCATACTAACCAAAAATGAATTGTTTAACGACTAAAGTGAAAAATAAAAATTTTAAGTAAATTATTGAAAAAATGACAATTATATATAAAGATTGACATGAAATATTATTATTTGCACTATATATATATATATATCATACCATGATATGTACTTCTACAAAGGTAACCTCATTTACATTGACTTATGAGAATTAAGTGGTTTTACTAGTAAGGGTTGAATTTCCTTCATTAAGGATTTTAATACAAGTGGAACTTAAAAAGGCAAAATGGGTTAGAATAAGACATAAGCAACTAAATCTCCTAAAAAAGAAAAAGACTAAGTGCAATTTATTACGAACAATTATATTAAAATTGAATAAAGCAATAATATGAAAAGAAAATGCATTTTTAATATTCAAAGATGGAGACTTAGTCCTTAAACATGTTCCACCTGATTAAAGTGACGTAAGAGGCAAATGGAATTTGAACAATAAAGGTCTATATGTCATAAGAAAGGCATTCTTAAGTATGGCATTAATCCTAACAAAGATGTACCATAACCCATTAATTTAGAAAGTCAAAAGGTATTAAATTTAAGTATTAAATCGACCAATCATTTATTACTAGCTAAAAATAAGAACATGGTAAAGGAACGTAAAAAGGATGTAAGACATAATCAAGCAAGTGAGGTTTATGTATAAAGGCAATTAGACAATTTTAACTGAAATTTCATAATGGAGCATTCAAGCCAAACTTAGGTCGAGTTATTAGCTATACTATTAATCTCTATTAACCCTGATAGCACTAGTGTTACTACCTTTTCCCATCATACATTTCCATATAAATAATAATTTAAAAATTGATATTCACTAAAAAAATCATAACCAGTTGCCCTATTAAAACAACTCTCCCTTAAACTACGATATAAATACAAGTAATATGATCATATTTATTTGGTTGATATATCTCAAAAGACATTTTCATAAAGCAAAAATAACATATATTGCATTTCTTTATTTAAGATTCTTAAGGATGCAAGGAATAAAAGCCATATTTGAAGTCCTTAGAGGATAACAACAAGTAAAAATGGATTAAGATCTCTCAATATACTAAGATAGCTAATCATTAATTAAAGCTCTCTCTAAAAACTTATCGAAGATTTGGAGTACAAACATCTAAATTTATACCTACCTCAAAGTGAGGCCATTAAGTCAACCAAAAAAGGCTCCAAGCAACAAATTACAAAAAGAAAAAAGGGCAAAGTGAAATGCATGAAGAATAACAAGAAATCCCAAGCAAAGCAAGAATGTCGATTATAATATGCTAAAACTAGAATATATGCTCTCTAAGTAACAAATACATGACACATCCTCAGAAATTACCATGCTAATGCAAGCATGTTTGAACAATCATAATTTATGAAATCAATGTTTTTGCACAAACTTTAAGAATGCAATCTATATTAGCAACTTAAGCCAATAGGTCATATAGCCATTTCAAACAAGCATAAGTCACCTATTAACTTACCTTAATAGTTTTGTGCAAAATTTTAGAATGAAATTTACATTGGTGTTGTTGCCATAGCCTTGTATGGGTTGTAATTGTTATCAACTAGGTTGAAGTGTGCAAGAAAGTAATGCCACATGGAAGGGCAAGAAAGTAAAGTCACATGGAAGGGCAAGAAAGTAAATATGCTGCATAAGGGCAAGAACGTAAATCCACTACGTAAGCCCTATTAGGGTTTCATGGAAGAGAGTATGTAAAGGCCTTAGAAGACAAAGCTAGGGGTGGGTCGGCAATTCAACCATTAGGAAAACCTTACCCTACACGGTAAAACACCATAAGCGACAAAGGTGGGTGATCAGCTAAATAGAAAACAAGGGAGGAATGGTTGGACAACAAAGAAAGAGTAAACCGGCTGGACAGCAAGAGAGGGTAGACGACAAATCATAAAACAGCACGCCAAAACCAAAGAGTGAAAGGCAAAACCACCATTGGATGAAAGAGAGAGGATGTCTAACCAACCATTCAGCCAACACAAAAAGAAACCGTCCAAAGAGAAACTAGCCAACACAAGCTAAACGACAAAGTAATCAACTAGGAAAAAAGTTATGGACGTCAAGGTGAACAACAATAAAGGGAGCACGGTTACAACACACCAATGACAAGTGAGACCTTGGTGAGTCAAAACCCTACAACAAGACCGGCTGGACAGCAAGAGTGAACACATAGCAAACCAAGGGTGACCTTGGATAGCAAGGGAAATTGAGCAATGGTTGGAAGGAAATTGTGTGACTCACGGTAAAAGGAGAGGTAAGCGCACTAGTGGTAAGAGAGGAGACAGGACACAGTCCGTAAGGAAGAAATATGAGGTAGGCCATGAGATGTTGAACGACAAATCAGAAACGTGAGGTGAGCTATGAGACAGTGAGATTGTGAAATAGGAGACAGGTGAGACTGTGAGACGGTGAAAGCAGAGCTATGTGAGACAACCTAAAGAAGGAATTCGACGAAGCATTAAAAGAACTCAATATATTTCCAAATTTTTTCAAGAGAGCGTTGTGGTGAACTTTAAACGACAGTGAAGTAGCTATTCAATTCAACAAAGGCAAAATAAGCTAGAAGAAGGGTAGACACGGTAAGTGACACTCTTTGTATTGTACTTACTTAGTATTTGCAATAGTGAAAGGAGCAGAGGATTAAGACATCCATTATAATTGGTATTCTCGAGTATAGTAGATTGTCTTAGTAGAGGAAAGTCCCTACCACTGTGGATGTACGTCATGTTGACGGAATCACGTAAATCTCGTGTGTCCTTACTTTGTTTTACATTTTGTGTGTTGAATTGAGTTATGTGAATGCAGCAAAAGTATCAACCAACTGATAACCTAATGAAGACATAATAGGCAAAGTGTCTAAAAGGTGACTTTAGGGACTATTATGATTAGTAGGTAGCAATAGATCTACCTTAGTCAAATTTGAGAAAGAGTTTGCTTTTAAGAAGAGGTTGAAGTTGTTCACATATCTACGAATTATGGTGATACTAACTCACCCCCTTCTCAGTATCACAACTAGTAGATTCTAGGGTAAAGTTAGGAACTTCAATTGGTATCAGAGCATAAGTTCACCAGTTTGAAACTTAATAGCTTGGTGTACTAGTTTGAAGGGTGTAAGAAGTTTTAACTTGTTCAGCATACTGAGAAATGGATGCCAGTACTAGTACCAGCATTACTTACAACAAGAAGGTTCTAATTTTTAATAAAACTATCATTTATGGAAAGTGAGAATACAGGTGAAATTTGCAACCATGGACATGAACATGGTGAAATCCGTACAAAAAGGTTTTATGGCCCCAAAAGAAGGTAAAGATCTAACCCCATAAGAATTAAGGCAATTTAAGATAAATGAGAAGACCTCAAACGTCATCATTTCAGCATTGATAGATGCTGAGTATGTTAAAGTTATAGACTGCAAATCTGCTATGGAGATATAGGACAGATTTCAAAAGGTCTATAAAGGTAATGACAGAATAAAGGAGGCCAAGCTTCAAGTTTTCAAGGAAAGATATGAATCCCTCAGAATGTAGAAGAATAAGACAGTCCAAAATTTCTTCACTAGGGTTATTGATGCTGTAAACGACCTTAGAAGTCATGGAAAGAATAAGAAGGACTCATCTATTGTAAAGAAAATTCTAAGAATTTTGCCTGAGAGGTTTGCCTCAAAGGTAATAGCCATAGAGAAGAGTAGAGATCTTAATTTTATATCTCTGCATGATTTCCAGTGCAATCTCATTATATATGAGATGAGAATAAAGTCAATTGAAAGCTCCTCAACATCATAGCTACCAAAGGAGGCAACTTTTAAAGCTATAAGACAGTTAAAGATAAAGGAAGAGGAAGAATCATCCAGTGAGAATGATGATGGTGATAAGGAAAAAAGTGAAGGTGAAGTGTTGGCTTACTTCACAAGGAAATTCAAGAAATGGTCTAAGAAGGGAAAAGTGATGGGTAACTATTATATTCCTATTTTATCTACCCTAAATTTGCACTATTGTGAAAGGTTAATTTTAGTAGGTCAATTAAATTACTAATCATTTATTTAGACACAAAAATGAAATAATAAAATAAAAATGACAATAAAAAATAAATAATAATAATTGAATTGTTATAAATTATTGTCCAATGTACAATTATAGTTAAAATACAATATATTTTTTACTACAATAAATATAAGAGTTAGTGACCCTTTTAATTCTCAAACTAAACTCAAAGTTGAAAAATTACTTTTGAATGGCTTGATTAAATATGTATAAAAGTAATCTCGACTATTCACTAAAAAAAATGTAAATCAATTTAAATCATTTAGTAACAAGTAATCAAAAATCAATAACTATGATCACCCCAACTTCTTTACAAAAAGGCTTAGCATTAATGATAATAAAAGCCCTTCTTTTTTTAAAAGAAGGACTTTTTTATTTATTTTTATTTTCTAAAGGCAACTTTAGGTTGTAGAGAGTAAAGAGGGACCTTTATTTCCTTTGAAAACATTTTTTTTGGCAACAAAAAATATAAAAAATAATCACTAATAAAAACAACAAAAGAAAAATATAAAAAGTATTTGAGGTAAAAGAACAAAGATGCACAATATCTCCAAACATCAAACATGTATTATTAGCAATCATAATGGAGAAATTTCTCCCTTTGACCAATAATTCCAAGAACAAAGGTACTTATAACTAAATTATAAGACCTTTTCATTTTTCATCTCATTCTCTTTGCATTTTTAAGGAAATAATTAGATATAAAAGCCTAAATTAAATCTAAAATTATGATTACACCATTAAAGTTTAGTAATAATAAGCCAATGTCTAATCAAGTTTACTATATTAGTTACTGAAGGTGACTATTAAATAAGATCACCATTAGCTTAAATTAATAGTAATCACTATACATATGATCACCAAAAATCAACTTAGTAAAAAAAAACACAAGAAAAAAAGACACTTATCTTAAATGGTGGTGGTGTTGCTCATTGCCTTTGAGACTTCCTTATATTGGTATAAATTTATTTTGTTATTTTTTAGTTTTTTGTTTTTGTATACTTGAACATACCAAAAAAGTTAAAAAATATGTATTCTTCCTCAAAAGAATTGTCAAAAAAGTCATTGACAATGATTGTTAGTTACCAAAAATTTGTTAATAACAATTATGGTCACCAAAAAATATTCTTATGCCTCTTATAAAATCCTTACAAGCTAATATATACATCTTCAAAGGCTACACATTAAAAAAAAGCCAAGAAATGCACCAACAGACCAATAACTAAGCTTTGACCACCATGTTACTACTAACACACAACATTCCAACCGAAGACTAATACCAACTAATACGCTATTCTCTACCCTTTCTAAGGGTGCTTATCATGTGCCAAATGGAGCTTTAGATTGCAAATCGACCAGCAGCCCAAAGCAGCATGCTTTCACCCACTTCAACCTTAATATTTGCCCTTTTTGGCTAATGTTATGTGATAACATTGACACTAATAAATTTAGCAAATAGTAATCTATTCATTCATACCTTCTATGCATAAATTAAGAATTAGTGACAATTATCCACTAGCAATAATCTCTACCTCTCTCACCTATAGTAAGTCCCAAAATAAGAAAAAAAAAATATCTTGAAAAAACTCTTGGCTTTTAGTACTACAAATTCCACCAAAAACTTGAAATTGAATTATAAACAAGCTTTAAAATGTGAAAAAGATCATGAAAAGGGTCATACATGTATCCTAACATTACTTGTTATCCCTAAATTCTTAATTATATGAACACCACATCACATAATCCCAAAAAAGGTGTCTAACACTATGCTCTCTCCTTTGTATCTATCAAGCCTTCCACCACCCTAAGAATTCTATCACAATAAATATTACAAATTATTATTCTAAATAAACAAACTAAATACATAGGCTCAACTATATTTTTGTTTTGAATAATTTAAGTACATATACAATTATAACAACTTATGAATATAAATCAATAACTAAAATAATAAATGAGTTAATTATGTTAGAAAAAAGTCCAATATGTGATGAAAATTGCAAAGTTAAATTCAAATCATTAAAATGTTACAATTAAGATTTTATGCAATATCAATTCTTATCATCTTCTAATATATAATTAATGAAAAATGGAAAAGGTGGTTTGGACCCATATTGATTGAAGAATTAATATCAGATATTTTAAAGTTGACTAGTTGTTGAATTGAATAAATAAATTATTTAAATTTTAATTGATTTAATTATAAATTAGTTTAATAAAAATGATATTTAATTTTAAAAATATAATATTAGAAAACTAATGTTGTATAAAAATTAATAATACATAAGCTATATATATTTATATAGTGTTTATTATTTAATACAAGATGACCAAAAATTGACTAATGCTTTGAAACTTGAATTCAATTAATGCTTTATATTGAGAAGCCATATGCCTCATCTTTTAGAGTCAATTAACTACGTTAAACATTTGAAAGAGAAAAAAAACCCATAAACCACATCATTTAGGTGGATTTTTCTTTTTTTCTTGAAATGGGGATCATTAAAAAAAAGGTTAATAATGCAAAAAGACTTAATATTGAGACATGTGGGAGCACGCTAAAAAGGACTCATAGTTGGAGTTTTCAACCATATTTTATTAGGAGTTGTTAGATCATTGCAAAAGCTATAATTTGAAGTTCTCGACTTCTCTCTAAGATCTACTAGTTTGTGATACTAAGAGTGGGAGTGAATCAGTATCACCACAATTCGTAATTCATAATTATGTGAACAACTTTAACCTTTTCTTAAAAGTGAACTCTTTCTCAGACACAACTAAGGTAAATCTATTGCTACCTACTAATCAAAATAGTCCCCAAAGTCACCTTTCAGACACCTTGCCTAATAGACAATTCGGATGTTCTTATTTGGTTCTTCATTAGGTTATAGGTTGGGTGATACTTTAGTTGTGTTCACAAGTCAATTCAAAACATAGAACATAAAGCAAATTAAGGACACACGAGATTTATGTGGTTCCATCAACATGGCGTAATCCACAGTGGTAAGGACTCTTCCTTACCGAGACTATCCACTATACTTAAGAATTCCAGTTACAATGGATGTCTTAATCCTTTGCTCTTCACTATTAAAATGACTAAGCAAGTACAATACAAAGAGTGTTACTGTGTCTACAGGCAACCTTTCTTTTAGCTTATTTTGCTTCTATTGAATTGAAAGGCTACTCCATTGCTGCTTAGAAGTTCATCGCAATGCTCTCTAACCTCTCTTGAAGAAATTTGGAAATAAGTTGAGTTCTTTCCGATGTTTTGCCGAATTCCTTCTTTAGGTTGTCTCACATAGTTCCTGCTTTCATCGTCTCACGATCTCACCCATCTTCTGTTTCCACGGTCTTACTGTTTCAGAACCTACCCTCACGTTTCTGGTAGATCACGCTATCACATGTTCTAGTCTCACTCTGTCTCCTAACGTACACCCACACATTTGCTGTACTCCCATCACAGCTTTGCTGGTCTCGCGTTTTAGCTTTACTGGTCTCTCGTTTCAGCTTCACTGGTCTTTCATTTTAGCTTCACTGGTCTCTTGTTTCAGCTTTGTTGGTCTCATGTTTTAGGTCACTAGCTTCTAATCTCCCTTTTCTGGTCACCTGTTACTAGTCTCACGGCCTGGTCGCCCGTTTCTAGTTTTCTTCTCTTTAGGGGTGATGTGTTTCTGGTTTTTGCTTTCACTTCACGTTTATGGTTTTCTTCCTCTTCGCTGGTCTCACGCCTCACGCCTTACCTATCCACTTTTGGTTTTCTTCCAGCCGGTGGTCTCATGCCTCACGCCTCACCTGTTTGTTTTTGGTTTTCTTTTGTCCGTTTCACACCTCTGAGTAGCTTGGTTTGCTCTTCTGGTGGTCTCCTCTTTCACACCATTCACTCTTGTTTGCCGTTTGCACTTGTCTTGTCGAGAGTTCACCTTTGGCTGTGTAGGGTTGTTTGGCTAAATCCCTTTTGCTATTTAGCTTGTGTTGGCCAGTTGTCTCTTTGCTTGGACAGTTCTTCCTTTGTGTTTGATTGGTTGTCTCCTTGCTTGGACATCTCTTCTCTTTGGATGGTTTCCCTCTTTTCTTGTCATGTACCCTCTCTTCGTCTCTCCTTTCTTTTGCAAGTGGTGTGTTGCCATTTCAGGTTTGGCCAATTGCTCCTTTAATGTTTTACTGAATCTCTTTTATGTTGGATGGTTTCTCTCTAGGTTTTGGTTGACTCCTTTGGTTGAAAGGTTTCTTTTGTGTTTGTCGAACTCAATTATACTATTCACCCTTTTGTGTTTTTCCATGTATTCAATTGTGTTGGCCTTGCCCTAGTTTTGTCTTCCAAGGTCTTTATACACTCTTTTCCATGAAACCCTAATTGGGCTTACATGGCAGATTTACGTTCTTACCCTTCTATGTGGCTTTTATGTTCTTGCTCCTTCATATGGCTTTTACCTTCTTGGCCTTCTATGTGACGTTACTTTCTTGCACACTTAAACTTAGTTGACAAAAAATTACAACCCATACAAGGTTGTGGGAATAATAATCTCCCCATTTGTAATTATTGGCAACACTCATAACAAAAGCACTATGCAGCAATTTCAACTCCCCCTTTCTTAATAGCTCCCCCTGCATTATTGCTTCTCTCCCCTTTTGCCAACCAATTACAAATCTGAAAAACTCACAAAGTAGAGATGGATGATTCACCTGAACTTCAGGCTTAAGGAGGCATTCACACAGACAAACTCATTTTGTGCTTTTCAAACAGCTTTGTGGATAGAGATTTAGTTAGATCTTGTGTAACCTCTTCAATAGATTTAGGTTCAACTTGTGGGAGTAAAGTAGTAGCTCCTATAATTCTTCTTCTTGTTGTAACTTTTGTTGATGGGTCACTTATGATCTAATTTTCTTGATGAGCACTAGTCCACATTTTGTTTGACTTTCTTTCTTGCACAATCTTAGTTGCAAGAGGATCTCTTTCTTCATCTTCAGACTCACTTTTCTCTAAGTCTAAACTTACTTCTTGTTCCTTTTCTTTAGGTTGGTATAATTCTTCATTTATCTTAAAGTCATCTTCTTCATTGTCCTTAACTTCTCTATTCTGCATTGTTTTCCAATTCTCATATATTTTCACATCACTGGATGTGATCACTTTTTCCAACTTATGCAGAAAAACTTTGTAACCTTTTGTCTTTGCTGAGTATCCCACAAAGATGCCTTCATTAGACCTAGCATTGAAGTTTTGCAAGTTTTGCGCCTTGTTCTTCATAAAACATGGGCTGCCAAAGATTCTGAGATACTTGGCTGTTGTCTTATTCCCACTCCATAGCTCATATGGAGTCTTATCAGTATTGGGCCTTAGTAAGACTCTATTCAGTAGATGTACAGCTGTAAATGTTGCTTCTATCCAAAATCTTGTGTGAAACTTGGATTCCAATAATAGAGTTCTTGCCATTTTAACCATATCTTTATTTTTCCTGTCTACCACCCCGTTCTATTGAGATGTTCTTGCTACTATTGCCATCTGATAGTGAATACCATACTTCTCAAGGTAATCTTCAAAAGTTTCATTTGTAAATTCAGTGCCTTGATCTGACCTCAATACTTGGATCTTCTTTCCACTCTCATTTTCAGCCAATCTTTTGTATCTCTTGAAGCAATTCAGAAATTCTGACTTGTATTTGAGGTGCATGATGCAGGTTCTTCTCGAATAATCATCAATAAACAAGATGAAGTACCTCTCATCATTCAACCTTTTGTCGTCATTGGTCCACACAAATCAGTATGCACAATGTCAAGCACTGCTTTAGAATTGAACTCTTTTGTCTTATACTGTTTTCTGGCATGTTTTCCTTTAGAGCATATTGAGCAAACATACTCTTTCTCTCTCTCTCTCTCCTGAGGTCGGGAATGTCTTTGAATGGATAAGTAGTGGTCAGCTTCCTCATGTTCTTTTGTGTTAAGTGTCCTAGCCTCCTATGCCATAGTTGATTTTCTTCTTCTACTGTATTGCCTTCTTTACCTTTTACCTGGCAACCTATTTTTGTGAATATTACCTTATAGTCTTCATTGCATAATTGGCTGACAGATGCTAGATTATATCTGTGTCCTTTAACGTGTAGAACATCTTTCAGCTTTCCTTTTCCAATATTTACTGACCCCTGACCATTGATGTTGAGTGAATCATCATTGCCAAACTTGACTCTGCCTTTTCTTGACTTGTTAAGCTTTGACAATTTACTCTTGTCTTCCGTCATGTGTGAAGTGCATCCAGTGTCAAGGATCTACTGCTTATCCTTGTAGTCAGCTTTAAGTGCAATTTCAGCTATATTAGCCACCTCCCTTCTAGCTTTATATTCCTTCTTTTGAATTGGTTGGAAGATAGCTTTCTCCTTTCTTACAGCTTTGGCTACACCGCTTGTTTTCACTGTGCCATTGAGTGCCTTCTCTTGCTTAGAAAGAAGTGTCATGTATCTCTTGGCATTATGGCCATCCTGCCTGCACCTTTCACACTATTCTAAGTCTACCAATACAGCAAACTTGTTCTTTGAAACCATTGGTTTGGACTTCCATTAACACTCCTTGTCAGTATGTCCTTACTTTTTACAATATATGTAAGAACTCACGATAGATATTCTCCTCTGAATTTTATATTGTCTCCCCCTATATGCAGCATTGTATCTTCTTAAGTTGGTAGCCTTTTCCACTAGCTGTTACCAGCCTTGTTGTTCCCATAGCCTTGTATAGGTTGTAATTGTTGTCAACTAGGTTTAAGTGTGCAAGAAAGTAAAGCTACATGGATGGGTAAGACAATAAATTCACCTTATTAAGGTTTCATGGAGGAATATATAAAGGCCAACATAAGAGAGTGAACAGTGAAGTCGTAGGATAAAGAGAGAGAAAACATTTGGAAGAGAGAGAAAAGTAGTTGTTGTTGGAAATAGGAGAGGTCGGTAAATTGAGCAAATCAGAGTAGATTGGCGGACGAAGAGAGAGAACACCGATAGTAAGAGAACAGTGGAATAAGAGTTTGCAAAAGAGAAGAAACGGTTGGCAAAAATAGATAACCAGTGGAAACTCAAGAACAGTAAAACAGGGACGCCAAAACAGATCAGTTGTTAGAAGAAGGAGAAAAATCATATACAGCCAGAATGGAGACTGTCGGCAGAAAAAGGAGTTGACGGCAGAATGACTCAAAAGAAAAGGGAGATAGACAATAGAACAAAGAGTGGATGGCAAGGAGACAACACGAGAAAGAGGTGGACGACAAAACAAGTTGATGGCAAAACAAAGTGGATAGTGAGATAGATTCGGCTGAATGGTGAGAGAGATCCGGTTGGACAAAGAGAGAGAGACCATTGGTAGAACACGAGCGAAAAAGAGAAAAATTGAGACAGCCATTAGAAGAGATAGAAAAGAGGTATACGGCTAGAACAGAGGAGTTGACGAGAAGGAGAGAAAAAGAAACTCGACGGCTAACCAAGTGAGCACAGCAAAGCACACCACCGACGGAAGGAGAGAAAAACTTAATATGGCCAAAACAGAGGGTGGACATTCAATGAACAGTGACCGGCAAAAAAGGGAGAAAATTTGACACTGTCAAAGGAGGTGTGAAATGGACAAGCGCAGTAGAAGCGTAGGTGTACATCAGGAGACAATGTTAGACTAAAACATGCGATGGCGTGATTGACTAGAAGCGTGAGGGTAGGTCATGAAATAGTAAGACCGTGGAACCAGGAGATAGGTGAGATTATGAGACAATGAAAGTAGGAGCTGTGTGAGACAACCTAGAGATAGAATTCGACGAAACATTGGAAATAACTCAACGTATTTCCAAATTTTTTCAAGAGAGGTTAGAGAGCATTGCGGTGAACTTCTAAACAGTAGTAGAGCAATCATTCAATTCAATAGAGGCAAGACATGTTAGAAGAAAGGTAGACACAGTGAGTGACACTCTTTGTATTGTACTTGCTTAGTAATTGCAATAGTGAAAGGAGTAGAATATTAAGACATCTATTGTAACTAGATTTCTTAAGTATACTAGATAGTCTCGGTAAGGAAGAGTCCCTACCACCGTTGACGGAACCACATAAATCTTGTGTCTCCTTAATTTACTTTACGTTCTATATTTTGAATTGAGTTGTGAACACAGTTAAAGTATCAGCCAACCCATAACCTAACGAAGACTAAACAAGATCATCCGAATTGTTTATTTGGCAAGGTATCTGAAAGGTGACTTTAGGGACTATTGTGATTAGTAGGTAGCAATAGATCTACCTTAGTCGAGTTTGAGAAAGAGTTCACTTTTAAGAAGAGGTTGAAGTTGTTCACTTACCTGCGAATTGTGAATTGTGGTGATACTGATTCATCCTGCCTTTCAGTATTACAAACTAGTAAATCCTAAGGAAAAGTCGCAAACTTTAATTGGTATCAGAGCACAGGTTCACCAGTTTGAAACTTAACAACTTGGTGTACTAGTTTGAAGGGTTTCAGAAGTTTTAACTTATTTAACATATTGAGAAATGGATGCCAGTACCACACTACTTATAGCAAGAAAGTTCCAATCTTTAATGGAACTAACTACCAAATGTAAAGAGTAAGAATGCTAGTGGTTTTTGCAACCATGGGCATGAACATGGTGAAATATGTATAGGAGGGTTTTATGGCTCCGGAGGAATGTAAAGACCCAACCCTAGAGGAGTTAAGGTAGTTTGAGATAAATGGGAAGGCCTAAAACGTCATCATTTCAGCATTGACAGATATTGAGTATGCTAAAGTTATGGACTACAAATCTGCCAAGGAAATATGGGATAGATTACAAAAAGTCTATAAAGGTGATGCAAAATGAAGGAGGCTAAGCTTCAAGTGTTCAAGGAGAGATATGAATTTCTCATAATGCAGAAGAATAAGACAGTTCAAGAGTTCTTCATTCGGGTTATTGACGTTGTAAATGACTTGAGAAGTTATGGGAAGAACAAGAAGGACTCATCGATTGTGGAGAAAATTCTAAGAATTCTACCTGAGAGGTTTGCCTCAAAGGTAGCAACCATAGAGGAGAATAAAGATCTTAATTCTATGTCTCTGCAGGATCTTCAATGCAATTTCATTGCATATGAGATGAGGATAAAGTCAGTTGAAAGCTCTGTAACAACGAAGGTATCAAAAAAGGTAGCTTTCAAAGCCATGAAACACTTGAAGATAAAAGAAGAGGAAGAATCATCTAGTGAGGATGATGATGATGATGAGGAAGAAAGTGAAGGTGAAGTGTTAGCATACTTCATAAGGAAGTTCAAAAAGGGGTCTAAGAAGGAAAAAAGACAGTTGTCCTTGAGATGTTATCGGTGTAGGCAGATTGGACACTTTTCTTCTCAGTGCAAAGTGAAACTTGATGATGAAGATGAGGATGCTGATGATAAAGATAAGGATAATGATGATGAGCAAAATTCAAGATGGAGAATATCATCACTCAAATCAAAGAAATCCAATAAAAAGACTGTCAACCCATAGAAGAAGAAAAGAGGCTCATTCAAGAGTTATATGAGTCAGATAAAAGAAGCTGATAAGGAGAAAGATGAAGAATCATCAGATGAGCATGCCTTTATGACATCAACTCAAAGTGGTAGTTCAACTTTTGAAGAGGAAGAGGACGTTAATGAAGAAGAACCAAATCTTAAAGTTGAGTTGAAAGTAGTTTCAAAGGAGATAATCAAAAAGGGTAGAACCATAAAAAGGTTGGAGGCTCACATAAAACAAGTTGAAGCAAAGTCTGAGGAAGCTGAAAGTCAAAAGAATGAAATAAGGGCTAAACATATTGACTTGAAGAAAAGATTTGAAGAACAAATCAAAATATGTGAAGACCTTATAATTAATCTTAGCTTAAAGACTTCAACAATTGAAGAAATAGAGATAGAGTTGCTAAGACTTCAACAACAACTCAAAAAGAGTAAAGGAAACTTGCAAAAAGTTAAAATGATAGGAGAAACAAGCTCTGCAAGAGAAAAGAAGAATGAAGAGAAAGTGCAATAATCTGATCCTGCACTACCTAAAGACAATGAGACTTTGCCATAGAAGTTGAAAGAGAAGGTTGTAACTCAAGTGAAGATAACTGAAGAAGAGAAGACAGTTATCAAACCAAAGCCAAGGCCAAAAAAGATGTATGTGGTTAAAGAGCAACAGTCGATAACTGCTATGTCTCAGAAAGAAAAGAAAGTCAGCCAGTAGAGGGCTAAGGCTAAACAGAAGAAGGAGAAGAAGGTGGCTAAAATGAAAGTCACACAGGCAAAGAAGCCAACTAAGTTGCTTACACAGTAAGTAATGAATAGAAGAAGACAAGTTGTGGTTAGACCTAAAAAGAGGCAGTTTCAAGGTCATTGCCTTTATTGTGGAGTTTGTGGTCATAAGGCGAGTAACTACTAGTGGAGAAGGCCAGTATATGTCTCCAACTCAAGAAGATACAATGCTACATATAGGGGGAGACAATACAAAATTCAGAGGAGAACACCTATCGTGAGTTCTTGTACATACTGTAAAAAGTAAGGAGTGTTGGTAGAAGCCCAAACCAATGGTTTCAAAGAACAATTTGCTGTATTGGTAGACTTGGAACAGTGTGAAAGGTGTGGGCAGGATGGCCATAATGCCAAGAGATGCATGACACTTCTCCCTGAGCAAGAGAAGGCACTCAACGGCATAGTGAAAACAAGCGGTACAGTCAAAGCTAAGAAAAAGGAGAAAACTATCTTTCAGCCAATTCAAAAGAAGAAATATAAAGCTAAAAGGGAGGTGGCTAATATAGCTGAAATTGCACTTAAAGCTGACTACAAGGATAAGCAATGGATTCTTGACAGTGGATGCACTTCACACATAATGGGAGACAAGAGTAAATTGTCAAAAATAAACAAGTCAAGAGAAGGTAGAGTCAAGTTTGGCAATGATGATTCACTCAACATCAAAGGTCAGGGGTTAGTAAACATTGGAAGAGGAAAGTTGAAAGATGTTCTGCATGTTGAAAGACTCAGATATAATCTAGTATTTGTCAGGAAACTATACAATGATGACCATAAGGTAATATTCATAAAAATAGGTTGCCAGGTAAAAAGTAAAGAAGGTAATACTGTTGCAGTCGAGAAGAGAATAGTTGGAAATTTGTATGTGATTGATAAAGAAAGATATCCTCTTGCAACTAAAACTGTGCAAGAAAGAAAGCCAAAGAAAACCTGGACTAGTGCTCATTAAGAAAGTCAAATCATAGGTGACCTATCAACAGGAGTTATAAAAATAAAAAAAAAAGAATTATGGGAGCTACTACTTTACTCTTATAAGTTGAACCTAAATCTGTTGAAAAGGCTACACAAGATCTAACTAAATCTCTGTCCATAGAGCTATTTGAAAAGCACATAATAAGTTTGTTTGTGCGAATGCCTCCTTAAGCCTAAAAATTAGGTGAATCCTCCATCTCTACTTTGTGAGTTTTTCATATTTGTAATTGGTTGGCAAATGGGGAGAGAAGCAACAGTGCAGGGGGAGCTATTAAGAAAGGGGGAGTGCTCAAAACTACTGCATAGTAGCCTTTATTGTTATGAGTATTGCCAACAATTACAAAGGGGGAGATTGTTGTTTCCACAACCTTGTATAGGTTGTAATTGTTGTCAACTAGGTTAAAGTGTGTAAGAAAGTAAAACCATATGGAAGGGCAAGAAGTTAAAAGCCACATAGAGGGGCAAGAACGTAAAAGTCATATAGAAGGGCAAGACAGTAAATTCTCCCTATTACGGTTTCATGGAGGAGTATATAAAGGCTAACATAAGAGAGTGAACAGTCAAGCCGTTGAACAAAGAGAGAGAAAACACTTGGAAAAGAGAGAAAAGTAACAGTTATCAGAAATAGGAGAGGTCGGCAAATTGAGCAAATCGGAGCAAATCTGCAAACGAAGAGAGAGAACACCGATGGCAAGAGAACGACAGAACAGGGGTTTGCAAAAGAGAAGAAACAATTGGCAAAAATAGACAACCGGCAAAAACTCAAGAACAGCAGAATAGGGGCTAGACACTAAAATAGACTAGCCGTTGGAAGAAGGAGAAAAATCATATATGACTTGATCAGAGACCATTGGTAGAAAGAGGAGTTGATGGTAGAACGATACAAAAGAAAAGGGAGCTGGACGTCAGAACGAAGAGCGAACAGCAAGGAGACAACACGACAAAGAGGTGGATGGTAAGATAGATCCAGCTGGAGGGTGAGAGAGATATAGCTGGACAAAGAGAGAGAGACCATCAGCAGAACACAAAAGAAAGAGAGAAAATTTGAGATAGTCATTGGAAGAGAGAGAAAAGAGGTATACGGCCAGAACAGAGGAGTCGACGGGAAGGAGAGAAAAAGAAACCTGACGGCCAACCAAATGAGCACGGCAAAGCACACCACTAGCAGAAGGAGTGAGAAACCCAATGGCCAAAGAGGGAAGGAGAGAAAAACCCAATATGGCTAGAACAAAGGGTGGACGGCCGATGAACAATGACCAGCAGAAATGGGAGAAAATCTAATACGAACAAAGGAGGTGTAAAACAGACAAGGGTAAACCAGAAACGTACATGAAGCGAGCCGTGAGAGTGTGAGAGCGTGAGATCATGAAATAGGAGACGGGTGAGACCGTAAGACAGTGAAAGAAAGAGCTATGTGAAACAACGTAGAGAAGGAATTCGGCGAAGCATTAAAGGATTCAATGTATTTCCAGATTTTTTCAAGAGAGGTTAGAGAGCGTTGCGGTGAACTTCTAAGCGGCAGTAAAATAGCTTTTCAATTCAACAGAGGCAAGACAAGATAGAATAAGGGTAGACACAGTAAGTGATATTCTTTGTATTGTACTTGCTTAGTAATTGTAATAGTAAAAGGAGCAGAGAATTAAGACATCTATTGTAACTGGAATTCTTAAGTATGTTGGATAGTCTTAGTAAGGGAGAGTTCCTACCACCGTGGATGTACATCACATTGATGGAACCAAGTAAATCTCGTGTATCCTTAATTTGCTTTACGTTTTGTGTTTTGAATTAAGTTGTAAACATAGCTAAAGTATCACCCAACCCATAAACTTACAAAGATCTAAACAAGAACATTCGAATTTTCTATTAAGCAAGGTGTCTAAAAGGTGAATTTGGGAACTATTGTGATTAGTAGGTAACAATAAATTTACCTTAGTCTGTTTCTGATGCTTCACTAAATTCCATCTTTAGGTTGACTCACACAATTCCGACTTTCACTGTCTCATGGTCTCACCCATTTCCTGGTTCCACATCTTACTGTTTCACGACCTATCCTTACACTTCTAGTTTGTCACGCTGTCACATATTCTGCTCTTATGTCGTCCCCTTTCGTACACCCACGCTGCTACTACACTCCTATCATAGCTTTGTTGGTCTTGCATTTTTGCTTTGTTGGTCTCTAGTTTCTGCTTCACTGGTCTCCCATTTTGGCTTTGTTAGTCTCACGTTTCAGGTCACCAGCTTTTGGTCTCCCTTTTCTGGTCACCTATTACTAGTCTCACGGCCTAGTCGCCCGTTTCTGGCTTTCATCTCTTCAACGGTAATGTGTTTCTGGTTTTTGCTTTCACCTCACATTTCTGGTTTTCTTCCTCTTTGCTGGTCTCACATCTCACGCTTCACCCGTCCATTTCTGGTTTTCTTCCAGTCGGTGGTCTTATGTCTCACTTGTCTATTTTTAGTTTTCTTTTGTCCGTTTCACACCTTTAGGCAGCTTGGTTTGCTCTCTCAGTGGTCTCCTCTTTTACGGTTTCTCCTCTCTTCCCTTACATTTTGCTGCACTCCTCTATCACAGTTATGTTGCACTCTGCACTCCTTTGTCATAGTTTTGGTGTACTCCTCTATCATGGTTTTTCTGCACTCCTCCATCACGTTTTGCTGCACTCTTCCATCATAGTTTTGCTCCTTCAATGGTGGGTTTCTCTCTCTTACAGTGATGGGTGCTTTCTTTTCTAGTTTGTATCTATTTAGCTCTCCTGGTGATTGCTTTCTCATAGTTTTTTCTGGTTTGTGCGTTTAGCTCTCTTGGCGACTGCTTTCTCACAATTTTTCCTAGTTTGTGCGTTTAGCTCTCCCGTGTTGTCTCCTTGTTGTCTAGTCAGTGGTTTCTCTCTTGTTGTAGGGTTTTGTCTCACCAAGGTCTCTCTTATTGATAATGTGCTTTGGCTATGTGTTGTGTTTTGTTATTTTCTCTATTTGGCCGTCCACCCCTTTGTTGTTGGTTGTGTTGTGTCATGTAGTGTTGTTTGGCCATTCACCTTATTTGGCCATGTACCCTCTTTCAGCCATTCACTCTTGTTTGCCATTTGCACTTGTTTTGTTGAGAGTTCACCTTTGGCTGTGTAGGGTTGTTTGGCCGAATCCCTTTTGTTGTTTAGCTTGTGTTGGCCGGTTGTCTCTTTGCTTAGATAGTTCCTCCTTTGTGTTTGACCAGTTGTCTCCTTGCTTAGACGTCTCTTCTCTTTGGACAGTTTCCCTCTCTTCTTGCCGTGTACCCTCTTTTGCCATCTCTCCTTTCTTTTGCAAGTGGTGTGTTGTCATTTTGGGTTTGGCCGGTTGCTCCTCCAATGTTTTGTGTTTTGCCAAATCTCTCTTATGTTGGATGGTTTCTCTCTAGGTTTTGGCCGACTCCCTTGGTTGAACAGTTCTCTTATGTTTGACGAACTCAATTATGTCATTCACCCTTTTGTGTTTTATCGTGTATTCAATTGTGTTGGCCTTGCCTTAATTTTGTCTTCTATGGTCTTTATATACTCTCTTCCATGAAACCCTAGTAGGGCTTACACGGTGGATTTATGTTCTTGCCCTTCCATGTGGCTTTTATGTTTTTGCCCTTTCATATGGCTTTTACCTTCTTACCCTTCCATATGGCTTTACTTTCTTGCACACTTAAACCTAGTTGACAATAATTACAACCCATACAAGGTTGTAGGAATAACAAACTAATATATTAGGTTGGTTTGAGAATAAGAATGTGAAAGCAAATTGTATAAAATCTCAAATATCAATATTACTCTTTGAAGTTCCCAACTTCACCTTACGATCTACTAGTCTGTAATACTGAGAGGGGGGTGAATCAGTATTACCCCCTTTAATTGGTAAGTGAACAACTTCAAACTCTTCTTAGAAATAAACTCTTTTTCAGATTCAACTAAGGTAGGTGAACAACTCCTATTCTCACCATTTCACAGTCTCACACGTCTCTTGGTCTCATCGTCTCATGGTCTCACTCGTTTCTTGGTCTCACCGCCTCACCATCTCACCATTTCACAGTCTCACTCTTTTCAGGTCTTATCATCACACCGTCTCCAGGTCTTACGTCTCATTATTTCCAGGTCTCATGTCTCGCCGTTTCTGGTCTCACACGTCTCACCCTTTTTTGGTCTCACCCGTTTTTGGTCTTATGTCTCCTCTGGTCTCACGCATTTCACCCTTCTCTAGTCTCATCCATTTTTGATCTCGCGTCTCCTCTAGTCTAACATGTTTCACCCTTCTCTGGTCTCACCTATTTCTGATCTCGTGTCTCCTCTAGTCTAATGCATTTCACCCTTTTCTAGTCTCAATGACTCTGATCTTCCGGTGTCCTCTGGTGTCACTCGTTTCACCCTTATTTGGTCTCACCAATTCTGTTCTTCTAGTGTGTTTTGGTGTCACCTAGTCTCATGCCTCACCTAGTCTCACGTCTCACGCCTCACCATCTTACAGTGTTTCACCCTTTTTTGGTTTTTCTCATTTCTGGTCTATATCACCAACTTAAAAATATTAAAGTTTTGGTTTATATTCTACCTTCTATGAAAACCCTAGTAGGGTATAGCTGCGACAGATTTCCTTTCTTGCCCCACCATATGGTTTTATATTACTATTTCATTCAAAATTCAGCATCATCCTTCTTCTTAATTTATTTTTCTTGCTCTTTTCTTTCTACTGAAATCTCATCCTTTGAATGCTTGAATGAATGGCCAGAATTGCCCATAAACAGTTAAAAATGTACAAAAGAAATTGCCCCTATAACTGCCTATCTTTCAGAAATGCTAAACTCCCTTTACAAATTCACTCCAAGGAGATCACTTTATGAGGTTATTTGACATTCTAATCTTATCCTATAATTCTTGAGATATTACCCACCTCTACTTGTACACTTAAATCTAGTTGACAACAATTATAACCCACATATGGTTGTAGAAATAACAATCTCCCCCTTTGTAATTGTTGGCAACACTCACAACAAAAGCCATTATACAGTAATTACAACTCCCCCTAAATATGTACTCCCCCTTCCTTAACAGCTCCCCCTACACTGTTGCTTCTCTCCTCCTTTGCCAACCAATTACAAATCTGAAAGTAGAGATGGAGGATTCACCTAAGCTTTAGGCTTAAGGGGGCATTTGTACAGACAGACTCATTTTATGCTTTTCAAATAGCTCTGTGGACAGAGGTTTAGATAGAATATCTGAAATTTGATCTTTAGTGCTAACATACTCTAACTGAATTATGCCCTATTCCACTTGATCCTTGATAAAGTGATACCAGATGTCAATATGCTTGCTCTTTGAATGTTGAACTAGATTCTTGCTGAGATCAATTGCACTTTGATTATCATAAAATACACTCAACAGTAACTTTACTTCAACATCCAAATCTGCCAAGTAGATTCTTACTGAGATCAATTGCACTTTGATTATCACAAAGTACACTCACTGGTAACTTTACTTCAACACCCAAATCTGCCAATTGTCTTTACATCCATATCACCTGAGTACATAATGCACAAGTAGCCATGTACTTAACCTTAGTTGTGCTCAAAGCAACATTGTTTTGCTTTCTAATTAACCATGCAACACATTTTGAACCCAAGTAGAAGCTACAGCTACTGGTTGATTTTCTGTCATCTATACTTCCTGCCCAGTTTGCATTAGTGTATGCTCGTAGTTTTACAGAATCCATGGCAGGATACCACAAACCCATTTCCATTGTCCTTTTGAGGTATCTTAAGATTCTTTTCATTGCCAACACATGAGATTCGTAAGGATCAGCTTGGAATCTACTAGTAACGGACACAACTTGCATAAGATCAGGCCTTGATGTTGTAAGGTACAGAAGGCTCCCTATCCTCTTCCTATATTCTGTAGGGCTTGTACTCCTTCCTTCCTAATCTTTTGTTAACTTGCAACCCACTCACATAAGGGTACTAACAGGTCTGCTATCCTCTATGCCAAACTTTTTCAACATCTCTTTGGCATATTTTTTCTGAGAAATAAAAATACCTTTTTTACACTGTTTTATCTGTAATCCAAGAAAGTAAGTCATTTCTCCAATCAATAACATCTCAAATTCCTCACTCATCTTCTGTGCAAATTCTTGGCATAGCTCAGAGTGATTCCCTTCAAAGATGATGTCATATACATATACATATACTATAGTTATTAGCTGGCCTTTCTCTAAGTTGATCACATATATGTTATTATCAACTGTTCCTCTTTTAAAGTTCAACCTTCTCAAATACACATCCAGCCTGCTGTGCCATGCTCTTAGGGCTTGTTTAAGGTCATACAATGCTTTTTTCAGCTTGTATATGTGTGTCTCATTCTCACTAATTTGTACTCTATCATTGTTCAATATACACTTCTTCTTTCAGGAGCCCATTCAGAAAGGCTGATTTCACATCCATCTGATAACCTCTTATGTGCTACCAAAGCTAGGAACATTCTAATAGTTTCTAACCTTGCCACTAGTGCAAAAGTTTCATCAACATCTACTTTTTCTATTTGAGTATAGCCTTTACAAACCAACCCAGCCTTATTCCTCACCACCTTGCCATCTTTATTGTGTTTATTTCTAAATACCCATTTTGTTTCTATGACATTCTTTTTAGTGGGTCTTAGAACTAGCTCCCATGTATTATTCTTTTTTATTTGATCCAGCTCTTCATTGATAGCTTTGACCCAGGCTTTGTCTTATGCAGCCTCTTCAACAGATTTAGGTTCAACTGATAAGAGTAAAGCAGTGGATCCCATAATTCTTCTTCTTGTTATAACTTCTGCTAATAGGTCACCTATGATTTGATTTCCTTGATGAGCACTAGTCCACATTTTCTTTGTCTTTCTCTCTTGCACAGTCTTAGTTGCAAAAGGATCTCTTCAGACTCACTCTTCTCTGAATCTGAACTTACTTCTTATCCCTTTTCTTCATGTTGGTCTGATTCTTCATCTATCTTGAAGTCATCTTCTTCACTATCCTCAGCTTCTCCATTATGCATTGTTTTCCAATTTTCATCTATTTTCACATCACTGGATATAACCATTTTTCCCAGTCTATGCAGAAAAACTCTATAACCTTTTGTCTTTGCTGAGTATCCCACAAAAATGCCTTCATCTGACTTAGCATGGAATTTTCCCAAGCTTTGCTCCTTATTCCTCACAAAACATGGGCTGCAAAGATTCTAAGATACTTGGTTGTTGTCTTCTTCCCACTTCATAGCTCATATGGAATCTTATCAATATTGTGCCTTAGTAAGACTCTGTTCAGTAGGTGCACAATTGTAAATGTTGCTTCTATCCAAAATTTTGTGTGAAGCTTGGATTCCAACAGTAGAGTTCTTGCCATTTTAACCATAGCTCGATTTCTCCTCTCTACCACCCTATTTTGTTAAGGTGTTCTTATTGTTGCCATTTAATGGTAAATTTCATGCTTCTCAAGGTAATCTTCAAAAGCTTCATTTATGAATTCAGTGCCTAAATCTAACCTCAATACTTTGATCTTTTTTCCACTCTCATTTTCAGCCAATCTTCTGTATCTCTTAAAAAATTTCAAAACTTCTCACTTGTATTTGAGGTGCATGATGTAGGTCCTTTTGGAATAATCATCAACAAACAAGATGAAGTACCTCTCACCATTCAACCCTTTTATTCTCATTGGCCCACATAAATTAGTATGTACAATGTCAAGACTGCTTCAAAATTGAACTCTTTGGTCTTATACTACTTTCTAACATGTTTTCCTTTAGGGCATACTAAGCAAACATACTCTCTCTCTCTCTATCTCTCTCTCTTGAGGTCAAGAATGTCTCTAATTGCATGAGTAGTGGTCAACTTATTTTCTTCTTCTATGCCAAAGTTGATTTTCTTCTTCTTTTGTAAGAAAACAGCTGTTTGTCTTGTCCTTATCAATCACATATAAATTTCCAATTATTCTCTTCCTGATTGTAAGAGTATTGCCTTCTTTACACTTTACCTAGCAACTTATTTTTGTGAATATCACTTTATGGTCTTCATTGCATAGTTGGCTGATAGATGCTAGATTATATCTGAGTCCTTCAACATGCAAAACATCTATCAGCTTTCCTTTTTCAATATTTACTAACCTCTGACTACTAATGTTGAATGAATCATCATTGCCAAACTTGACTCTACCTTCTCTTGACTTGTTCAGCTTTGATAATTTACTCTTGTCTCTTGTTATATGTGAAGTGCATCACCTATCAAGGAACCACTGCTTATCCTTGTAGTTAGCCTTTAGTGTAATTTTAACTATATTAACCACCTTCTTTTTAGCTTTATATTCCTTCTTTTAAACTGACTTAAAGGTAGCTTTCTCCTTATTCTCAGCTTTGACTGTACTAATTTTTTTTACTTTGCCATCGAATGCCTTCTCTTGCTCAGGTAGAAGTGTTATGCATCTCTTCGCATTATAGCCATCCTGCCCTCACCGTTCACACTATTCCAAGTCTACCAATATAGCAAACTTGTTCTTTGAAACCACTAGTTTGGGCTTTCACCAACAATCTTTGTCAGTGTGTTTTTGCTTTTTACAGTATATGCAAGAACTCATGACAGGTGTTCTCTTCTAAATTTTGTATTGTCCCCCCTGTATGCACCATCGGTTCTTCACAAGTTGGAAACAATACTGGCCTTCTCCACCAGCATTTACTTGCCTTATGCCCCAAACTCTACAATAAAGGCAATGACCTTAAAACTGCCTCTTCTTGGATCTAATCATAACTTGTTTCTTTTATTCATTACTTGCTGTATAGGCAAGGTTACTGGCTTCTTTGCTTATGTGGCTTTCATTTCAGTCACCTTCTTCTCTTTCTTCTGTTTAGTTGTAGCCCTTTGCTGGCTGACTTTCTTTTCTTCATTTTTGTTTGCAACTCTAAGTTACTTCTTCAAATCTTCTTTATTTTCAGCTATCTTATCCTCAGTCACAGCCTTCTCTTTCAACTTTTGTGGCAAAGTCTCATTATCTTTAGGCAATGTAACCTCAGATTACTGCACTTTTTTTTCATTCTTCTTTTCTCTTACAGAGCTTATTTCTTTTATCATTTCAGGCTTTTGCAAGTTCTCTTCACTCTTTTTGAGTTATTGTTAAAGTCTCAATAACTCTATCTTCATTTCTTCAATTATTGAAGTCCTTGAGCCAAACTCCATTGTAAGCTCTTCACATATTTTGATCTGTTCTTCAAGTCAATATGTTTAACCCTTATTTCATCTTTTTGACTTTCTACTTCCTCAAACTTTGCTTTAACTTGTTTTATATGAGCCTCCAACCTTCATATGGTTCTGCCCCTTCTAATTATCTCCTTTAAAGTTGCTTCTAACTTAGCTTTAAGATCTGGTTCTTCTTCATCAACGTCCTCTTCCTCTTCAGAGGTTGAACTACCACTTTGATCTGATGCCATAAAGGCATGCCAATTTGATGAGTCTACATCTTCCTCCTCATTAGCTTCTTTTGTCTGACTCACATAACTCTTGAATGAACCTCTCTTCTTCTTCTGTGGGTTGGCAACTTCTTATTGGACTTCTTTGATTTGGATTATGGTCTTATCCATTTTTAATTCTGCTCATCATAACCATCCTCGTCTTCATCATCAAGTTTCACTTTTCACTGAGAAGCAAAGTGTCCAGTCTGCCCACAATAATAACATCTCAAGGACAACTATCCTTTTCCCTTCTTAGATCCCTTTTTGAATTTCCTTATGAAGTAAGCCAACACTTCACCTTCACTTTCTTCCTTATCATCATCATCATCCTCACTAGATAATTCTTCCTCTTCTCTTATCTTTAAGTGTCTTATAGCTTTAAAAGCTACCTCCTTTGAAAGATTTGATGTTGAGGAGCTTTTAATTGACTTTATTCTCATCTCATATGTAATGAGATTGCACTGGAAATCATGCAAAGACATAGAATTGAGATCTCTACTCTCTTCTATAGTTGTCACCTTTAAGGCAAACCTCTCAGGCAGAATTCTCAGAATTTTCTTCACAATAGATAAGTCCTTTTTGTTCTTCCCATGACTTCTGAGATCGTTTACAGCATCAATAACCTTGGTGAAGAACTCTTAAACTCTCATTTTTCTGCATTCTGAGAGATTCATATCTCTTATTGAAAACTTGAAACTTGGTCTCCTTCATTCTGCTATCACCTTCATAGACTTTCTACAATCTGTCCCATATCTCCTTAGCAGATTTACAATCCATAACTTTAGCATATTCAGCATCTGTTAGTGCTGAAATGATGACATTTGAGGCCTTTCCCATTTATCTTAAATTGCCCTAATTCCTCTAAAGTTGGATCTTTACCTTCTTCTAGGGGCACAAAACCCTCATGCACAGATTTCACCACGTTTATGCCCATGGTTGCAAATACCACCTGCATTCTCGCTCTCCACATATGGTAGTTGGTTTCATTGAAGATTAGAACCTTCTTGCTGTAAGTAGTGTTGGTGCTGGTACTGGAATCCATTTCTCAGTATGCTAAACAAGTTAAAACTTCTGAAATCCTTCAGACTAGTACACCAAGCTGTTAAGTTTCAAACTAGTGAACCTGTGCTTTGATACCAATTGAAGTTCTTAACTTCACCCTAAAATCTACTAGTCTATAATACTGAGAAGGGGGTGAATCAGTATTATCCCCTTTAATTGGTAGGTGAACAATTTCAAATTCTTCTAAAAAATGAACTCTTTCTCAAATTCAATTAAGGTAGATCTATTGTTACTTACTAGTTACAATAATCCCTAAAGTTACCTTTCAGACACCTTGCCTATTACACGGATTGGTTGTTCTTGATTAGGTCTTCTTTTAGGTTATGAGTTTGATGATTCTTTAACTTTGTTCACAACTCAATTCAAAATATAGAATGTAAATTCAAAGTAATGACACAAGAGATTTACGTGGTTTTGCCCATGAGACATACTCTACGGTGGTAAGGATTCTTCCTTTACCCGAGACAATCTACTATACTTGAGAATACCAATATTGTATCCCCTATCATTACAATAGATATCTTAATCTTCTACTCTTTTTACTATTACAAATATAAAGCAATCACAATACAAAGAGTGTTACTTACTGTGTCTACCTTTCTTCTAACTTATCTTGCCTCTGTTTGATTTTAATAGACTGTTTCACTGCCACTTGGAAGATCACCAAAACACTCTCTAACCTCTCTTAAAGAAATCTAAAAATTCATTGAGTTCTCTGGAATGCTTCACCAAATTTCTTTTCTAAGTTATCTCACACAACTCCTAGTCTTACTGTCTCACGGTCTCACCCGTCTCCTGATCTTACCGTCTCATTGTCTTACCGTTTCATGGTCTCACCCATTTCCTAGTCTCACCGTTTCATGGTCTTACTCTTTTCTAGTACTATCATCACACCATCTCCAAGTCTTACGTCTCATCGTTTCCAAGTCTCACGTCTTACCGTTTTTGGTCTCATGTCTCACCGTTTTTGGTCTTATGCATTTCACCCTTTTCTAGTCTCACGTCTCCTCTGGTCTCACGTGTTTGACCCTTTTCTAGTCTCACCCATTTCTGGTCTCACGTCTCCTCTAGTCTTATGCGTTTCACCTTTTTCTAGTCTCACCGATTCTGGGTCTTCTGGTCTCCTCTAGTGTCACCTGTTTCACCCTTTTCTAGTCTTACTGATTCTGGTCTTCCGGTGTCCTCTGATGTCACCCATTTCTCCCTTTTCTGGTCTAACCAATTCTGGTCTTCCAGTGTGTTTTGGGGTCACCTAGTCTCACGCCTCACCTGGTCTCACGCCTTACCTATTCTTACGCCTCACCATCTTATGGTGTTTCACCCTTTTTTGGTTTTTCTCGCTTCTAATCTGTATCACCTACTTAAAAATATTGAAGTTTTGGTTTATATATTGCCTTCTATGAAAACCCTAGTAAGGCTTATTATAGCTGTGGCAAATTTCCTTTCTTACCCCTCTATGTGGCTTATATTACTGTTCCATTTAAAATTCAGCATCATCCTCCTTCTTAATTTATTTTTCTTGCTCTTTTCTTTTTACTGAATCTCATCCTTTGAATGCTTGAATGAACGGCTAGGATTGCCTATGAACAATTAAAAATGTACAAAAGAAATTGCCCCCGTAATTGCCCATCTTCCAGAAATGCTAAACTCCCCCTACAAGTTCACTTTAAGGAGATCAGTTTACGAGGTTATTTGACATTCTAGTCTTATCGTGTAATTCTTGAGATATTACCCACTTTTATTTGCACACTTAAATCTGGTTGACTATAATTACAACCCTTATAAGGTTGTAGGAACAACACTCTTTTATTATTTTCTCTTAAGTGGCAATACTTTATTCCTTCTCTTATTCTTAACTTTCACCTTTTCCATCAATTGATCTTGCTTGAAATTGATCTTCCATCTAAATTCATTACCTTGCTTGGTCCCTCCTAAAATTTGTAGTGGTATCAGATGAATTCTCCCACGCAAAAATAAGAATGGCTAACAACACCAAGTAGCTAGATCATAAAAAATGGATGGTGGAGCCAACTTATATCTATAGTTAAGAGGCTATTACCAAATACAACACATCATTAAAGGACATTCATTCATGGATCATTAGAATTAGTGTTTAGCAAAATCAAATTTTTTCTTAAACATAATTCATGCAATCTCCAACCTTTAAGTATAGTGGTTTTTCATCAATAATAACAAAAATATAAGTCATCAGATCGAATTAAAGGAGAAAAGGAAATTGCCCAAGATTTATAAAAACCAAGGACAACTAATCAGAGGAATGATTCCTTCTATAAAAAGAAGGGATCCTAAACATTAAAAGGGATAACAAATGTATAGAAGAGAGAACTGACACACTAGAAAGAAAAACACAAAAAGGAAATTGAGAAAAAAAAATGTTTGTATGTCCTTTATTAGTATTTAATTTCCTTTTTAAGTAAAAGTCAAGAGGAAAATATGGTAAAAATAGACAACAAAAAAAAAAAAGGTCAAGAAAGCAAGGAATGTACAACAAATATGTAAGAAAAATATAACACACAAAATAAGCATTTATTTTAGTTTACAAAAGTCAAGTTAGGTCTTTTCCAAGAAAATAACTCTATAAAATATAAGTTCAACCTCTCTTAAACTACAAGTTAATCATGCAAGTATTTTCATTTATGGTAGTCTCTCCTCATCTACCATTTAAAAAAGACTTTTAAATATGTAGATTTAATGTCTAAAAGATGGCTTATTATAATAAATCTTTCTAATTTTCCTAAAAGTGGTTAAAGAAAACTCTCTTAGCAACTAGTAACTAATCAAAGTATGGAATCTTTAACTAGTTAATTTCATAATTATGTTTTTATTAAGCATTAGCTACTAAGTAAAATCAATTTATATTTTATTTTAAAAATAGTGGGAAACACTTTATTAGAAGAGTAAGTAACCAATTAAAGTACGAAACCAATAACTTAATTAATATTCATAATTTATACATTATTTTGCATTTAATTGTTGAATGTACTTTCCATAGATTGTTTTACTCACCAATATCATTTCCATTTATGCCGCACTTTATTATGAAAGCATTTGGCAAATTAAGCTAGTTTAAGTAAACATTAACTCAGCCATTATAGTAAAAAATGAAAGTGCAAACTCAACAATAAAGCAACATAGAAAAAACACTTAAAAGAAGGCACTCATCTTCAAGCATTCCATTTCCTAAAAATGAGATCATTTCTTATCCTTATTCCCTTCCTTCTCTTTTACCATAAAATAACAAATATTTAGTGCCGTACTTTTTCTTTAAATTTATTATATATTGCATTTTTGCATAAAAATAACTATAAAAGTGAACAAATCAATAAAAAATAAAGCTATTTACCTATTTTAAAGATTCTACAACCACAAATATTAGAATCTAGTCACTAAAGCAATAGTCAATGATAGTTAATAACTTAGCATAATGTTTTATTAATAAGGATAAAATAAAATGAAGTAAAAAGGTAATGAAATTTAAATTCTTTTTCATGAGTTGGTTTGACTTGGTTCAACTAAGTCCAAATCAACCCGCATTTTCACCATTTTCCACAAACCTTCAAATTAAGCCATTTCAAAAATTAGGTCATACTTGAATCCCTTAACAAATTAAATTTAGTTTTTTCATTTTCACAAACATCATTAACTCACCAAACAAATCAAATTAAAACTTAAACAAAAACATAAAAATATTGTCATGTTCCCTAGAAAAATAGATTAAAAGTTCATTGACTTCCTTACCACACATTCAAATTTATGTTAAATCTCATATATGCAATATCTAAAACAACAACAACTGAATTATATGTAAACTAACAAAAAAAAAACACTAGATCCAAACCTAAAAGGATTAAAACCAAAGTAAAAAATCTTTCAATCTCCCTTCCCTCTTCCCATAAAGAAAAAAAATAAAAATATAAAAATTGTAAGAAATTAACAAAGTAAGACCTCACAACCTCTCTAGCACTTTTTGATAAAAAGTCAACATCAATTCTTAAAAAAATGTAAAATCTTCTTAATGAATCAAAATATCATAATTCTTCCTATAAAAAATAAAAAATATGGTTTCAATGATTACTATAAAAATTAGAATAATTTCAAATATTTTTCAAAAAAATCTCATTTTTATTATCAATACAAAAGATCACTATGAAAAGTATTTGAATATTTTTACAAAATGTTTTTAGAATATCTCATTCCTATTATCAATACAAATCATCACAAAAAATATCTAAATAATTCAAAAAAAAATTCCAAAAAAATCTCATTTTTATTTTAAATATAAAGGATCACTATAAAAATTGTTTTAAACTCATTTTGATGAAAAAAAAAATCATCATTAAAAGCATCTCAAAACCTCTCACCAAACCTCGTTTCAAATTATAAGATCTTTGTTAAAATCATTCCTTTAATAGATTTTCAATTAAAACTCAGGATCCTTATAAAAATGTCCCTTTCTTCCTTTACACTCCATTTATATCCAAATTCCTTATTATTTTAACATGTGCATCCTTGACAAATTTTACATGTCAAAGAAAGATAAATAAATAAAATATAAACAAGAAGCATTGAGGTAAAAGTTAATGAATAATGGTATTGTCAATTATGACAAGTATTTGGATTAACTATAACCTTCACCAAATGTATCTATAACCATACTTTCAAACTCTAATGAATTTTGGTAAGGTAAACCTAGTTCGTGAGTTTAGAAAATGAGATGGTCTTTTAAAGTTAACAACTTATCGTGTTCCAATCACATCTAAAATGATTAGTGGCAATTCTAAATTAATTAGTAAAAAGACTTATACTGCTAATTAAAGCCAAAGGTCTAAGCAAATGTATCCCTTTTACATCCATTGCATTACCCTCATGAAATTTATAAATATGGAAAGAAAGAAATAAAAAAACCTATAAATAGAAAGCCTGCCCTAGGATTAGTTCTTTTACATTATGGGCTCAAGCCCATTTAACGTATTTGCCTATATAAGCATTTCTACTACTTAAGTGGCAATTTCCAAATCCACATTAATTGATAGCTCACAATCTAATGCCTCATGCATACTAGAAGGTTTTGGTTAGAGGAAGTCCAATAAACTCAAGTCTAAAGCTAAGCTTATTCAAGATTGAGATGAATATTTTAAATTAGTCAAATTATAGCTTATATGTTACATGGTAAGGTTATTCTCCATCATTTTTTAGCCCCCCATACGGCTTTAAATTTTGCTTTGAGACCCTCACATCACTCTTAGACTTCCCAAATATGTCAAAACAGCATTCCTTATAATGCCAATTAGCAATTATTAACATCAAGCCTTAAAATCTATACTTCTCCTAAGAGTGTTGGTGCCAATGATTTCATAGTGATATTAAGATGGCTTGGGCTCTCACATTCTTGTTGAAATTTTATGCATCAACTATTGCAATTATTCTCTTTCTTAGGTCTTTCCATGAGTGCCACTTGACACCCTAATCCCTAGTTTAACTCATGGCTAAAATAGTGATGTCATTATTGGTTAAATAGAAAACTTTTTTACCATCTTACTACCAATGACTATAACTAAGGCATCAAGCAAAACTATAAAACAATAACTATTCTCTTTAAGGGCTTCCTCATTAATGATGTCCCCGCTTAATTACCTAATTATACCAACATCTAAGTTCTATAGGTTAGTTATTGCTCTAGTTTCCTCCTTTTACTCTCATTTAGGACCAGAGCCTCACCAATCTTTATTAAAACACTATCCTCACATGCTTTTATTATATGTCCATGTAAAAAAAAAAAAAATCAAGTGAATCCCCTTATATTCAACATGCCAAAACTTAAACCCATGCTTATAATAGGTAACCTGGAGTTATGAGGTGTATTTCAACATATAAATAGGCATGATTATCCCAAGAGACCTCCTCAATTATCCTATTGATCTTTTTGTTTAACCCACCTAGTCACTGATCTTTTTCCAACAGTATCAAGTAATAATACTCCATTAGTAAATGAGTTAAATGAATCCACACTATAACCCTATTAATTCCCTCATTCTTCAAATTGAAATTCTACTTCCACTTCCTCATTTGTTAGGTAATAGTTAGGTATGACTTAGAGGCATGCATTCTAACTTAACCAAAAAGAAATCCATATTAATCAATTATAATTTACCGATTCAATTTCAAAGTTGCATCAAATAATGATAAAAATATGTATAATCTAAATTGCATTCTAAGAGTTTAATTATCAAAACTCATTTCCATAACCATCTCATAGCCATCATTTTGTCGTCATGAAAATGATCTTATGGTAGTTCCAACTATCTAGGTCGCAATCATTGTCAAACTACAAACTTTCTTCTTCATCATTCATGGCCTGGTTCATCTCCTCATATCATAAGTATACTCTTATGAGCAAAACTTATTAGTTTTCTTTTGTGGTTATGAAAAATCATCACATAAAAGAGTCAATTTCCATTCTTTTTAACTAATTTTCTTTTTCTATTTAAGTGATTTGTATGTTTTTGGCCTAATCTACTAAGCCTATATATTAGAATCTTTTATAAAGGGTTTAATGATGCTATTATGCCGAAAGGGCCAATCAAAGATCCTAAAAGACTATTAGTAAGATTTGGTTATTTTAAGTCATTAACTAATGTTTTTTTTTCTTATTATAGAATTTTGGATTTGGAAACCCTTTTACAATATTGCTATGGGTATAAACCTTACTAATAAGCTTACTTTTTTTTTTATATATATTTTTCTTTTTGTTATGTTTGAAGGTTGATGAAAATGAATGGACTAAAGTCCATTCTATTATTATTATTATTATTAATTCAAAGTTAATTAATTTTAATTAAAATGTAAATTCTAAATATTCAACCCTCAAAATAGGTTTAATATCATTGAGATAAAGTTTATGGGGTATCCATTTCATAATTTAGTTAAAAGTAAATCCCATTTAACAATTAACTCACGAAATCCAATGCCATAATAAAAAGGCCCTTAGCATTTTAAAAATGATAAAGCTGACAAAATGTGACAAAAATTTTAATAATTAACTGTTAATGAAAATAAATTTATAATTACTAAATGTTATAATTTAGTGGTAAAAAAATTATTCATTATTATGTTAAACATTATGAGTTCAATTTTCAATTAATGAGTTGTTCTCTGAGCCAAAATATAAAATGCTCATGCTTAACCTTCTGGAGCAAGTTTATAGGTACCACCTTGGATTTCTTATTTTACTTTTAAAATAAGAATAATCATGCTTACAACAATTTCTATGATTTCTAAGACAAATTTGAGATCCTCCACTCGGCGAGGACTCCTGCATCCTTGATCAAATCAAATCAGTTTGCTATTTTCATTGTCCAAAAAGATGCAAAATCTAATTTCCCGAATATAACAAGAACGCCTGCAGATCAGCCCACAGATTAGTATGTGAGTGACGAAGACACTCGTACTGCGGCAGAATTAAGCCTCAGCCTCAGGTGAAAGCCAGCTTCCAATGAGTAAACATAGTAACAAGAAGCCCATGTTCATGCACGAATGGGGTGATGGAGGCCATATTATAAACATTACGATTGCAAGCATCCATTATTATCTCAATTACCCTTCCAAAAAGACTTTTATTCAACCCGTCAAAATCTCAAAATAGTTGAGCCATTACAGCACACCACCGACTTGGAAGAAAGCGAAACGAAATGAAGAAAACTCTCAGACAGGCACAAGGAAATCCTACAGAAGTTATTTCAAGTTTATTTCTAAATCACTCCACTGGCTGATCGATCTCTGCATAAGCACTCTCCAGGTGGGCTTGCTCAGCATCCTGAACCTCCTTCTCAGTCTTCCTGCCTTTCTTGGACTTGTAGTAAACATTCATGAATGTTCCCACGGCTCCATATTTCCTCCTGCAACGCTCATAGAGTCCAGCATCAAACATCCTCCAGAAATTCTTCTCACTCAGTTCAGATACTGCATACTGTGGCTGGAAGCCATGGTTTTCAATCAACCAGTTCTCCATTCTGCGAACTGCCTCAGCACCATCATAGACCTCACCCCTCAAGACAGGTCCTGGTGAATAATACACACCAACATCTGTATACATCTGAGCATAGGGTGTGTCTCCCTGTTTGAGTTGATGCTCAAAACCTGGCTCAGGATAAACCATAGTTTTGACAGGGAGCTTGAACAATCGGTGTGGGCAGATCCAAATGGGATATATCTAGAAAACAAGCAATTGTCAATTTTAACCATGCTAGTGACCTTAAAAGTTTCACATGGAAGCAAGTGCCTCTTCCACTGGAAGCAACGTGCAGTGACAAACAGAAGTTCATGATTGCCTAAGCCCTGCTGCTTAAGTAAATTTTAGCAAATAAAGTAGTGCACCTGTTGAGAACATGTTCTAAGATCAACTACGTAACACTCATGTCATCCTAACTTAACTTCATCTATCCTGCACTTTTGACAACAGGGCAAAAGGTATTTAATTTTCATTTCCTCTAAACCAACTTCCCACTAATGGATCTTGTGAAAACAAAGAAAACATTAAAATGGAAAAAAAATGTAGAATGATAGCAAGGCAGAGCGAGTTTACCTCCATTTCCCGATGAACCCACTCCAGGGCATCTCCAACCTTGTTAAGAGGAACAAGCATGTCCTGAATGACATGCATCTCATGATAATAGTTTCTGATTGCTTCACCCTGAGTTGCTTTGAGCAAGGAAACCTTGGGGGGCATTATCCAGCCCAACAGGAACCTAAACCACCATTGATCTGCAAATGGAAGTATAAGCTTTCCCTCCCAGTACAAACACCTTGTGTGTCTGTGGTAATATTCCCTTGTGGGTATGTACTCAACAAATTCACCTCTCTTCAAAGCTGTCTGTGCATGCTGGTAGAACCAGGGTTTAAACCACCAACCCACACTGTTAATTATATTGCCTTTTTTCTTGGCCTCTTCTTTTGAGGCATATTTCCCTGTCATCATAACACTTTCATTAGGAGTATATATCATGCCCTCTACAAAATCTGGGACCTTCTCTGGATTATCTTGGTCTCCATCTCTTGGTGCAAATGAGTCTATATAAGCCTGTGCCAGATCTTTTAGATTACCCACCACAGGTTTGTATGTCACCCTCATGTATTCTTTAACTGGTATAAGCTTAACTTCAGCAGAAACAAGAAGACCAAGTGTTCCCTGAGACCAAGGGATGGCATAGAAAAGATCAGCATACTCATTATCCTTGGTAGCTCTGACAACCCGGCCATCTGCGAGAACAATCTCATAAGCCACAACAGTATCAGAAAACAAGCCATATATGTGAGAGCTTCCCTCAATCCCATAGCCATTGATAAGCCCACCAACAGTAAGATCATCAAGCTCAGCAACCACAGCAAGGGCAAGGTTCATTGGGACAGTTACTCTGGTGATCTGCCCCATGTTGACAAGTGGCTCAACTTTTGCAATCATTTTTTCTTTATCAATTTCAAGGATATTACGGAAAGCTGATAAATCAACTTCAAAGTGCCTCGCCCTCTTATAGTCAACATTGCGCATACCGACAGCAATCCAGGGTTTACGGGCTGTACACACAAGACCATCCTTTGAGCGGTTCCTTTCCTTGAGTCGCTTTACAATTTTCTTAACATTTTCTTCATGCTCTTTTTGACGCTGCTTGACAGACTTCATCTCAGATCTAACATCCCCCAGATAAGTGAGAAAGTAAATGCTGAAGGAGATTGGGAGGACGACAAGAATAACTATAATCCATCGGAACTTAACCAGATAATCCACCCACACCTTCTTCCTCTTTGGACGCAGTGGGGCCTCAAGATCTGACATGTTGCCGAAAGAATATGCCTTTCAACTCTACAATAAAGATAAACTAAACAAATCATTCAGGTATCAAAGCTTTCAAAACACATTAAAGACAAGTTTATTAGGGGATAAGGAAGAGATTAAAAAATATGCTTTTCGCACGGTATTGCAGTTATGAGGGAGCTGGAACACTACAAGATGGACAGAGAACAAATAAAATCATCAGTATTAAGTGTCATGAAGACAATTTCATATTTCATTGGACTTAACACATTAAAAGGGTGTCAAAGTGCATGAGGTTCCAACACTTTGGCGTCTGAAGAATTCAGCCTAGTCTTGTTTCCATGACTTGAACTTATGACTTCTAGGTCACAATGGAGTAACCTTTATATTACATCCAGGCTTGCTCGATGCTGGCCTTAATATATTTACCATCCCAAAACAAACATGTCCAGGAATATTTCAAACTTAATCATCACAACGGAAAAAGTAAATGCAAGTGGTGGAGAATTGGAGGTCCCAAGACCTTCATCACTAGGAAAAAATGGACATAAATTCATGACAGGCCTTAGGTCAGCCTAAAAAGAGCAACATTTAGACTAGAATGGGCACATTGAATAAACTAGGAGAGCATGCTGAAATTGAAAACGGTCAGGCCCCTAATGGGACAAACTAAAGCACACAATTTAACACCAGGAAAGCCCTCTGGGTGAAGAAAAACTCACACTGAAGTGGCACACTTACACATATTGTTTTGCGTTGGCAAGAGTAAAGTTTTGATCTCTTTAGAAATTTCACAGAACAAAAATCAAGTGTTTTGAAATATAGCAGATACGAACAATTGCACTGGCCCGACAGACGAGATCCTATCCTTGTCCACTGCCTTGGATAACTAGTATGCACTGTTTGCTCATACAGTAAACTGGAGGAGACTAGAAGAAAATGATATATTTAAGTTGCTTATGTCTACAACTAAAAAAATAAAAAAAAAAACTAGGAAAGTCAAAAGAGAAATCTCTCACGTACATTGCAACAAAAGCTAAGGAGTGCATAAATTGCAACAAAAGCAAGGGACTGGGATGGAGAAAGAAAGAAGTATCCAAGTATTATTGAGATTTTATGTATTCAATGAGATAATCTCCATAATCTAGTAAGATTATTAAACCATTTTTAGTAGGCTAGATTTGGTCTTATAATAAACAAGGAAAATATTTATTTCCCATTTTCTTTCCTACCTCTTAGGCAACTAATGATTAAGAATAAACATAATAAATGGGTTTTACAAGAAATAAAAGATAATAAAATAAATTTGTGTGGTATAAGATGTGAGTAAATTATACTCACAATAAAGATGAGTCAAAATAGCAAATGCCTTTATAAGATTTTAGATGGTATTAGGTTGGATATTCTATCAAATATTATAATCTACTATTTAAGAACATTATACTATTTAGCAAAGATATTATCTAATTTTCTATTTAGTCATAAAGATAGCTTATTGTTATTAACATTTATGATAATTGATAATTGATATAATGTTTTTTTAACAAATGTGATTTTTATTTGTTTTCAGGGGATTGCTAGGTGTCAGGTGTAGATTCACGTTGTTTTTACATGTTTCGCCAGATTCCAGGGTTATTCTTCAGCTTTCCTTTTTATCCTACATCATTTCATAAGCTATACAACATCAACTAGGTGCCTAAAAGTTAGTTCGTTACCCAGTAACTGGCATCTAGTTGAATGACAAATAACACTGAGGCTTCATACGTTGATTACTCCTTTTCTTTTGTTTTTCTTTACCATTCTATTCTATTCTCTTTTCCAAAACCTAATGGTTGCCTTTAGACTTAAAAAACACAATCACCAAATTCCACAATGTCAAAATAGTTTCAAAAATGAAAAGTGGAAAAATCCAGATCAGTAACATATCGAACCAGCTCTTAGCAACATCAGCTTTTATCTTAATTCAGAGCCAATGACTTTACTCCTAGTTTTCCACCGCAGAAAATGACAGTGAGTGTCATTGGTCAAAGACCACATTATATCACATTCGCCAATCTAATCATTGGATCTAAGCAATTCCTCTATCCAACCGCGATCAGTCATTGAATGAACACTATGATGAAAAAGAAGAGAACTAAGGAATCGGTAGCCCAACACCAATTGGTCTAGCATGCATTAACGAGCATCTTTTAGCCCAAGAGGCCAAGCTTATGGGATAGCTAACACGACCATCTATGCAAATCTCATCTGAAGAGGGTTTTCCCATGCAGAATGCCTACTTATTCAATACAACAAATCTCCTTACAATCTTAATAAGCAAAACTACAAATTTTTGGTTTTTACCAAAAAAAAAAACAAACTAGTCCTGGTCATTGCAGAATAACCTTAGCATTGCACTAAGACTGTCCATCGTCTTAAAAATTAAAAAAAAAAAAGTAAAATGGGCTTAATATATTCACGATGCCTTGATCAAACAACCCAGAAACATCCCGCAGAAGACTCCCAAGAGCCATTGAGAAATTAAAACATCATAGCCCAAGGCATCGACTTTATTTCGCTTACCGCAGCATAACTACAGATGCCCGAGCCAAATAACGAAAAAGGAAATATTGGGCATAAAAGTCCACCATCTAATTCACAAGGCACAAAGTTCTTTCTCTATTTTACTCGTTTCTTGTTATTAACCAACAATGTCAACAAAAAAAAAAAAACAAAAAAGAAACTGCAATGGGGAGAGAAACAGAGAGAGAGAGAGAGAGAGAGAGAGAGAGAGAGAGGCCAGCAGTATCTTGAAGCCTCGGCAGTCGTCGGCGCAAATATAAAAACAAAAAATGTGGGTACGTACAGGATATTACAAAAACATGAGCCATAGCAACACTAAAAATAGTGAACTCACCCATTCGCTTCCTTCAAAGCATCGAAGCAGCCAAACATAAAAGAAAACAGAGAAGCGAGAAAATAATCTAGAGATCCGGGCGGAGAGTTAGAGAGAGAGAGAGAGAGAGAGAGAGAGAGAGAGAGAGTACCTTGGAGGCTATGGGAGTGTCAAAAAAAATCTGGAGAAGATCTCCAGACGACGGGAATTTTTAAGCCAAAGACAGAGACAGCACGGAGGCGGAGTGACTGAGCTGTGCGCCAAAGTGAAGAAGGGAAGTCGGTGGAGCAGGAGGACCCACCACAGGGGGGGGAAGATTTTATATTATTTAATTTTAATATTAATAAATTGGTGATTTAATATTATATTTTCAACATTAAAAAAATTAATTTTCAGTCAAAAAAACAAAAAAAAAACAAAGATAGATTTAAATTTGATATAATATAAAATAAATACATCAAATTATTATTATATTTTTGTACGTTTTTTTTGCTTTTTATATATTAAAAATATTAAAAAAAGAAAAAGAAAGAAATATTATATTTGGTGGTGGTTGGCTGGCTGGAGGAATAAAATAAAAAAGATTAAAACGGTGAATATTTTGATCGGAGTGTAGGGAAAAAGAAGACAGACAATTATTATTGTGAAGGTAAAATCGAGAGAGGGCAGATCGCACCAACGGCTCTCTCCGCCACGTGATTCGCCGTCTGTCACGTTTCACTTGTCGTCCGTCCGTTAGTTCATAAAATAACTTTGCCCTTTTCGCCTGGTCCCACCCTCCCCCCT